>SNQN01001222.1:53987-73720 GCA_008642245.1 Bassia scoparia | reverse complement strand
CCCCATATACCCCTGACTTTAAGCCTAATAATCCATATTTCCCATGTTTTTAAGAACGCCTCATATACCCCCCCCCCCCCCACATTAGACAAAATAGCCTAAATACCCTTAATGAGGATGGAAAACCCAACGCCGTTAGTTTTCACTCAATTATACTAGGGCTGTGCAGAAATTTCCGATTCCGATTTTCCGATACATATACGGTTTTTTTTTCCGAAAATAACGGACTTCCGATCCGGTTTTTTAAATTCGGAAAACCGGATCGGATATCCGGTTTTAAATTCGGAAACCGGATCGGAACCGGAATGCCGAATTTAAAATCGGATATCCGAATTCCAATATATGTAAAATTGGCTTTTAAATTCGGAAATTGGAACGGATATCCGTTTTTTAAATTCGGATATCCGGTTTTTCAATTCGGAAAATCGGATATTGAGCCAAAATGATTGGATTTTAATTAAAATGACTTTAAAATCACGCAATATTAAGCTCCAAAACGGATTCGGATATCCGCTTTTCCGATCCGATTTTTTCGGATATCCGGAAATTCGAAAACCGGATTATTCGAATCGGAATCGGAATAAAAAAATAGATTTCCGAAAATTCGGATATCCGGAAATTCGGATCGGAATTTTTCCGGTATCCGATTTTGAACACCCTAATTATAAACCTTAATTAACTTATTTAACTCTAAACACTCTAAAAAAAATTCAGTAGCCCCATCTTCAATCTGCCATGCCTCCATCTTCGACAGCCAGTGAGAAATACTAGAAGCTCAAAACATAATAACTCTCAACACCAGACCTTCAACCAAGAACAACCCATCTCCAACCTCCATATCTTATCTCCACAAAATAAATTCATCTTCAATCTCCATTTCACGATTTCAACCCGAATCTAACATTTCAACTCGCACGAAGTAGCAGCACCAACAGAAACACACGAAAACAAACAACACACCACGAGAGCAGCACACGAAGCAGCAACACCACCACGAAGCGACCAGTGAGCAGTGAACACAGCAATTAAACCCAATTAAATCACGAAAAATCCAATTAAAAATCAGCAACACCAGCAACAAAACCCAATTAACCCAATTAAAATCACCAGCAACAAAACTCAATTAAAACCCAATCACGCAAAGTAGAAAATGCATTGCAGTGGTTGTTCGTTTGGGTTTTTTGCATTGAAGGCTAGGTTGGGTTGGATTTGTGGTAGCGTGTGTTTCGATGTGTTTTTGGGTTGAATTCGTGGGTAGCTGGGTGAGCTTTGTAATTGGAGTGGTTCGGGTGAGGGTTGTGACGGAGTGTGTCGTGGACTCGTGGGTGAGGGTTGTGAAGGGTGGTAGTGCAGCAGGGATGACTGGTGGTGGTTGAAAAGAGAAGAGGATGATGGGTATGGTGTGTGGATGAAACGAAAAATGGGATGATGGTGATCTGGTAGAAGGAGGAAGGAAGAGATGAGTGAATTAGGGGGGTTTAATATTAAAAGTTATTTTAAGTCAGTGAATTAATGTGTTATTAATCAGTGAATTAGGGGTTAATTGGCCTAAAAGACTAACGGTGTTAAAAAACTTAACGGTTTTTGTCTCATTAAGGTATTTGGGCTATTGCCATTCAGATGTCAAGGTATATGGAGCGTTTCTAAAAAACACGGGTATATGGGTTTTTAAGCTTAAAGTCAAGGATATATGAAAAAATCCCAACTAAGTTTTGATTTTTTTAAAAAAAATTCGAAAAAAGGTTTTGATGAGAGTTATACGGGAAAGTATTTTGACGGATAGAACGAGTAACGAGTGATTTAGTACGGTGAGAGCATGGGGGTGTGGCAAGTGACATATATCTCTAATCAATCAATAACATTACTAAAACATTACCATAAATGATTTGTATTAAATCACAAAGCCACGTGTTTAATTCTTTATAGTGAATACATTTTCCTCTTTTTCAAAGACTAATTATGTAATTTCTTTCTTCAAAATTAACGCCTCCAAGTTTCAATTTTGATTTCTAATAATTTTTATTACGAATTTTAAATTATGATGTACATTAAATTGATGAAAAGACAATTCACTTTTTTCACATTATGTCTAATCGCCCCTCTGTTTCTTAGCTTTAACTATGTTGTAACATGAATCGTAATGGAGTATTCATTTCCAACTTAAATACCTGAACTGAACTGAACATGATAATATTAAGTGTTTAGGATTTGTCTTAATTCTTAACTAGTGCTGAAATAAAATGTATTATTATCTATGATTAATAATATTTAAACTTAGTATCTTACAGTCATTAACTAAGATAAGTATAAATTATATATGATATAAATTGTTAAGATCTTAAACTACTATTAGTTAACACGACAATATGAAATTAAATAGTATTAATTGATTAATTCTTTCTAAGTTTTATATTATCTTAAACATTTATAATATTATTTTTGTTGATAGAAATCCTTTTATTATAACCATAATAATTTGCTAAAAAACCTTGTAATATATCTTTTTTCCTATTTCGAATGAACTCCATTATAAATCGAAAATACGTTCTTGCTAAAAACCAAAACATCTGTATATTTTCAACTCAAACAGTTCATTGACTCAATCCTCAATCATGTTTATTACATTCACCGCAATAATTCAAATTGAACACTCGCAATTTTATCTCATTAATCATTTGACTTCTCATCATTCCTTCTCTCTCCTATCTATCCTGTAATTACACCTCTATTGCTTTCTTAATCTGCACTACCATTCTATCTCCCAAAACATTCTCACCTAACGCACATTGCTGACCAAAATTTACCTATTTACTGGACTTCCCATCAAACCTACCACGCAATCTGACCCCACCTCTATTCCTGAACCGTACAACTCCCACATAACCTGCCTATGAGTAGTATTAATGATTAATGGCCTTTATTAATAGAGAGATATGTGGTGATAATAATTGAAGCAAGATATCTGAATATTAGGAATAGTCAAACCGTCTGATGACATCAAGTCTATATTTTTTCCAACTAAAATTTTGTTTTGTGTCACATATTCGCAAATTAATACGCTGTATAAATATTTCTTGTGCAATAGTATCATCTCTATATTTAATTGAGTGGTGTGATAAAAATTTCATCTCCCTCCAAGAGAATTCCAACTAATTATTTATAGGGGCTAAATGTATTTAGCGCTATTATATACTTCGGAGTTATCATATTGATGATCTATTGATTATTTTGGTAATTAAGTAGGGAAGATTTTGGCAATATTTAATTAACATGAACACTATGTTAATATGAACTATTTGATTATGTTTGAGCTAATTAATATTTAAAACATTTAATTAGGTATTAAATTAAAGTTGGTGATATAATATGTATAGAGACATTACTGTTATTTATGATTTAGAGGCTAAATATTTAACTGCTAGTTAACACAAATTTTCGCAATTATATCTATAACTATGATTATGTTTAGTCCTAAATTAACCAGTTGTAAACTATGAATTATTGTGAAACTTGTTGATTAATATATCTATTATTAATTTATATATAGTGCTGATTATTATTATTATCCTATTATATTATATTAGTTAATTATAATATTATATTATATTATTTATATATTTATATTCAAGCTATTCAATATCTGATCATATCTATCCATGAACGGATGCATTAAATTAATTAGAAAAATATTTAAGTCAAACTAAAATAATTATTCAGAATTGATATGTAGTGCTTATCTAACTTAATAACTACTATATTTTGTACGCTATAAAATAGATTTTTTTCGTGTAACCATAAAGTGATACTTAGGCGCTAAAGTAGAATGAATACCGATAAATAATTAGCATCCTACGAGGCTAACCAAAAAATATTTGCATATCATGACACTTGTAAATCTCAGGCATTATTATTTAATGACAATTAAACAAATTCCATCGAATTTATTTATTTAGCAAAAATGACACAAACATTTTTTAAAAAAATATCCTCAACAATAAAATATCTTAACATATACAAATAATCATATGAATTTTATGAAAACACATATGTTAATCATAAATCGATTTTAAGATATGATAAGCTCAACAAAATAGACATTTATGCACATTTACTAATAAGTTTTTATTTTAAAATTACAATTTCTTTTCTTTTACGTATTATATAGTGAAAATAATCATATAATTTAAAGAATAAATTATTATAATGCTGCATAGCCTTGCTTAAGTCTATTTATATACAATAACAAATAGAGTACATTGAATTTTTAAAAAAAAACTACATAATTAAGTTACCTATAGGTATAAAACATAAATGTTTTCATTTAGACTTATTTGAAAACTTTCGTAAGTGCCTACCTGGTTCATCGGATCATAGATTGTATATCTGAGTAAGGTTTTTTTTTTCAAATACTAATAATTACAATAGTTTTTATTGCATATACAACTCTCGACCATTTATATTTCCATAAGTCTCTTTAAAAAAATAAAGGACATTACACCCCATAGAAAAAATAAATAATCATTTCCACATTTTATAATTTTTTCACACTATCTCTAACCAAACTCCTGCATATCTCTTACGTACTACATCATCATAAAAAACAAATAAAAAAAATCTTCATTTCCACAGTTTAACAACTTTTCACCAAAAAATCATCGAATTATTAAAAAAATAGTTACAAATAATTAGTATAAATGAATAAGCCTGCGACGTTGTCGCTTACGGTAAATTAAGCTAGTATGCTTGCATGTGACTATACATATTACCCCTCACTCTTCTTCTTTTTATATATTTCTCACCTCTCCTCGTAAGAGACTATCTATCATTCAAATATGTTATCCACAAAATAAGGTGCCTATAAAATTTTAAAACACCTCTCCAAAAAATTAAAAACAACACAAATTGAGTGTGAAAATGAAAAAAAAAATTAATAAAATCCTTAAGTGTGTCGCGTTACATTGCATGGAATGATTCAATTTAGAGGTTAGTAAAGAATGCCTCTTGTCTGTATATGATTGCTCTATTCTTTCTTCTCTAAAGATAAATAGCTACTTCATTCTTGAGAATGAAAAAAAAACCACCCAACAAAAACAACTTTCATCCAACGATTTTGATTTAATAATACTCTCCCCTCCCGATTAACACAAAGTTCATGCCATAATGAATATTCTTACATCAATAATAGTGAGAATCTTTAAAATCTCCTCAATATATAAGAATGAATATATCAATGAACCTTGTTAGAATGTTATTAACAAAATATTTATTAAAATCCAATTGTTTAATTTTACTCATGTAAATTAAAATATTCATTTGTAATGTGCATTGACAAACATTGAAATAGAAATTGCAGGAATTATAGTTGAACAGAGATAATAGATTATGTCTACATAATGAGCTCAATATCTAAAACTTTCTACCTTCCTCGATTTTTATACAATTTACCGCACTATATTACTTTTCAAGTTTCCAAACCAATCAAATTAAAATTTAAAGTGTTCACATTGCTTTGCATGCATAAATCAATTATCATGACCTCAATTTTTTCACTAAATTCTCTAGCAATTATTATTGCATCTTCAATAACATTTTGTATGTTCATGC
Source organism: Bassia scoparia (assembly GCA_008642245.1). Taxonomy (NCBI): domain Eukaryota; kingdom Viridiplantae; phylum Streptophyta; class Magnoliopsida; order Caryophyllales; family Amaranthaceae; genus Bassia; species Bassia scoparia. The sequence goes on along the minus strand of SNQN01001222.1, from coordinate 68,116 downwards.
ATTTTAGTTCTCTAAATGAGTGAATCTAAATTTCTACTAGACAATATTCAACTTGATATATTACTTCATGTTCACTATGTATTCATCATAACTTAGCTGTGCCAGATTTAGTCATTGACCGTAATGAACCGACCAAATCTATTACGCCGAGCGGATGTGATCTTGCGTTACGTTTTGAAAAAATTCACACATATTCTATATTTGTTGAATCACGTTTACCGTTCTTAGGTTGTTATAAAAATTTTGTAAACCAAATCCAACGCGTTCTAAAACCGAAAACTGTGTCTAACCAATATAATATTTTTCTTATTATAAAAATTACAGTTAAAATATTTAAAAAAATCAAACAACCACTAAATCAGAAGGACCATCAATTTAAGAGTGCTTGTTTCAAAATAAAGCATTAAACACCTCAAGATTACTTGTCATAAGATTTACTGTTCTACATAAGCTTTCTTCATTACCAATGAAGGATTGCTCCACTTATCCAATCTCGTGATAGTCCTCGCGAAGAAGAGCTCTCTTTCTTCACAGGGAACACCAAAAAAAAAATGTTTATTTTGTTTATGAGTTCTACAAATATAACTCCAATCATTCACATGATTTATATTAGACACGAAAAGTTCCCTTGATAAAAGCTATGCTAAGCTCCTCCCTCTCGAAATTTCTATTCTAAAGCAAGAGCTGTTGGAAATTGAGAGACGAACGCAACGGAACACAAAAGCGACTATAATAGAGAAATAAATGATAACGAGACACCTGGCACAGAAAGTCTAATAAAAGACCACACATTAATTAACGTGGTGAAAAACCTCAAAAAAGTGAAACAAACCCCACAACGTTGACACTAATATTCCCAATATATGAAAAAGAGGCGAAGTACTAAACTCCGAAGGTACTAATAATATGGTACACTCCAAGAACAATTGGATCAAAATACATAGAAAGATATAGTAGTTAAAACCCCCCCCCGAAAAAAAAAGGGTCGAAAGGGGGTCGTAAATCTCCAATTTGAGAATGTGAGATAATACAAAGGTCAAAGACCTCTCTATGAGAAGTATATGTGTGTCTTGGTAACACCATGTACAAGTTGTAAGTATGAGCAAAGATGGGTATTATTATACTACAAGCTAAAAGTCTTGACCTTGTGAGAGACAATCTAAAATAGCAACCTTGTGAGGCCCAAGTCTTCAATACTTGGAGAGCAAAGGATACTGAATGTATTGTTTTCTTCCTATATATCTGCATTCACTTGAATAGGCTTCGTATAATGGTGAATTGGTGCTCCCACAAACCCAACTACTTCTATCGGAATCGGAATAAAAAAATAGATTTCCGAAAATTCGGATATCCGGAAATTCGGATCGGAATTTTTCCGGTATCCGATTTTGAACAGCCCTAATTATAACCCTTAATTAACTTATTTAACTCTTAAACACTCTAAAAAGAAATTCAGTAGCCCCATCTTCAATCTGCCATGCCTCCATCTTCGACAGCCAGTGTGAAATACTAGAAGCTCAAAACATAATACCTCTCAACACCAGACCTTCAACCAAGAACGAACCCATCTCCAACCTCCATATCTTTATCTCCATCAAATAAATTCATCTTCAATCTCCATTTCACGATTTCAACCCGAATCTAACATTTCAACTCGCACGAAGTAGCAGCACCAACAGAAACACACGAAACAACAACACCACCACGAAGCAGRAGCACGAAGCAGCAACACCACCACGAAGCGACCAGTGAGKKGTGAACACAGCAATTAAACCCAATTAAAATCACGAAAAARCCAATTAAAATCAGCAAGCACAGCAACAAAACCCAATTAAACCCAATTAAAATCACCAGCAACAAAACTCAATTAAAACCCAATCACGCAAAGTAGAAAATGCATTGCAGTGGTTGTTCGTTTGGGTTTTTTGCATTGAAGGGCTYGGTTGGGTTGGATTTGTGGGTAGCGTGTGTTTCGTGTGTTTTTGGGTTGAATTCGTGGGTYGCTGGGTGAGCGGTTGTGAAGTGGGTGGTTGCGGGTGAGGGGTTGTGACGGAGGTGTGGTCGTGGACTCGTGGGTGAGGGGTTGTGAAGGGGGTGGTAGTTGCAGCAGGGATGATGGTGGTGGTTGAAATGAGAAGAAGGGATGATGGGTATGGTGGTGGTGGATGAAACGAGAAAAATGGATGANGTGGGTGAGGGGTTGTGAAGGGGGTGGTAGTTGCAGCAGGGATGATGGTGGTGGTTGAAATGAGAAGAAGGGATGATGGGTATGGTGGTGGTGGATGAAACGAGAAAAATGGATGATGGTGGTGATCGTGGTAGGAAGGAGGAAGGAGGAAGATGAGTGAATTAGGGGGGTTTAATTGAAAAGTTATTTTAATCAGTGAATTAATGTGTTTAATCAGTGAATTAGGGGGTTAATTGGCCTAAAGACTAACGGTGTTAAAAACTTAACGGTTTTTTGGCTCATTAAGGGTATTTGGGCTATTGCATCAGATGTCAAGGGTATATGAGGCGTTTCTAAAAACACGGGGGTATATGGGTTATTAAGCTTAAAGTCAAGGATATATGGGAAAAAATCCCAACTAATTTTGATTTTTTTAAAAAAAAATTCGAAAAAAGGTTTTGATGAGAAGTTATACGGGGAAAGGTATTTTGGAGGGAGTGAACGAGTGATTGTAGTGACGGGTGAGAGCATGGGGGTGGTTGGCAAGTGACATATATCTCTATCAATCAATAACTAATTACTAAAACATTACATAAATGATGTTATCAAAGCCACGTGTTTAATTCTCATGAAAAATTTTCCCTTCAAAACTAATGTTAACATTTCTTTCCTTCTAAAATTAATCCTCCAAGTTTCAATTTTGATTAATAAATGTTTTATTACGAATTTAATGAGTATATGACATCACTTTTTTTTCCATAGTCTAAGGCTCTGTTTCTTAGCTTTGAACTGAACTGAACTGAATGGAGCTGAACTAAACTGAACTGAACTGAACTGAAATATTTAAGTTAGGATTAGTCTTTTTAACTATTGATTAATGATATATCTAGGGATTAATATTTAACTAGTACTTCATATTTAACTTAGGATTAATATTTAACTATTGATTATGTTTTGGGCCTAATATTTAACCACTTAATTTAGGATTAATAATATTAATCTTGGGATTAATATTAAACTATTTAYGATTTTTTGTGAGATGAAACCTTTTATAACCAAAATTTTGCSAAAGAAAACCTTTTAAAACGTTATTTGCGAAATGAAACCCAAAACAAAAATTTCTTTGCGAAAACAAACCTGATGATGTCATCAACAGTTTGACTACTCCTAATCATGTTTGACTTCACAATTTTCACCCATAATCTCCATTAACACTCCTTAATCTCTATTTTAAGAAGAGATTTCGAGACCACAGTTGGTTCGTAGTATAGCATCTCAAGCTAACCACCAGGGGATGATGCTACTTGGTGAAAGTAGTCCACTAATTCTCAAGGGAATAGGGCACAAAGATGGTTTAAGTGAATTCCTCCAGGTTCATCTTACTTATTTTAGCTCTGCAAGTATGTTGTTTTACTCACCACTTCATGGCTAAACTGCAACACTGGAAGAGACGGAAAAGTAGGCATTGCATTTTGGTGAACAGATCCGCCACCAGAGGGTATGAGGCGGGACATGGTAGGATGGTTGAGCTAATGAGATGACGGCAATGAAAAGCTTTGGGAACGAATGTTGATGTTAAGGTACCCTATAGATTTAACTAGAAATCAGCCCATCGGGCCTCCAAATAGCATTTATGCTGTGCAGACACCCGATGATGTGATCTTAGCAATTTGTTATCCTGGACTATGTGATCCAAATAAGAATTCAAATTTGGCATGGTATAGTAGGAATTGCCAAGACTTGACACAGAGCTGAGTCTAGTCTGCAAGCGGATGGAGATACTGTGTAACTCCTAATGAATCTTAGGGAAAAGGAAAGTGCCATCTCTCAAAAGTCTCCAATATGCGTCTGACAAAGGGAAGTCCAATCGGCAAGGTGATCGAATAGGATACAAGAGACTTTAGAGTGATCAATGAAGGAAGAAGGAAGAAGGGCTACGAACAGTTAGGAGAAGGTTTGACTACATTCCAAAGGTCGGAGATTCGGAAAGGCCAGAACGCCCTCAAATGAGATGGGTGAAGAACACCCTAAAATAATCGGGAAGGGTAAGTGCCAATGAGCGAAGTGAAAACATCCATCCAAAAAGCGATGGCCGACACCTAGATACCGCAAAGAGTAAACACCCAATAAGGCAAAGGAAACACACAAGAAAGACGACTCAATCCTAATTTAAGGCGCATCACAGCCGATCAACTTAGTCCGCCCGCTAGCTTGGACGGACTCGACTCAGTCAAAATTGTGGGCTTTGGGCAAGATTTGTTAGCCTAACATTCAGGGTTAATCTGGTCGGCTGTTGAGCCCCGACCCATTTTTTAATTTTACGCAGGCAGGCTTTTGGAAACTCCATTCTCATCACATTTCAGTTAAATTTTTGGACCTGGCCCCCGAAAAAATCGAGCCAAATCCGCGACTTGAATTGTTTTGCCGGACCCTGGAGCGCTGGCCTGGAATTCTGGCAAAGCATTTTATGTCCGGAATAGTCTCAAATGCCGTCCCCGACCCGAGGTATAAGGGTCATTCTTTATATGTTCAAAGCCAGGCCGATGGAAGAACACTCTTTTAGCCGAATATCAGTATGATTAATTGACGTTTGAACGAGCAGCATCCTACTTGGTTACTCTCTACCCATACATTGATCGATGTTCTGAGAATTCTATACACTGTAGTGTTCGTATCATACACAAAGCTCAACACATAGACAAGATAGCGGACTGTTGTTAAGAATTATACAAAAGCAATGCTTGGCTACGTCGTGTGCTCGAATTTTGAGAGAATCTCGGAGGGAAGGGATCGTCTCAAACGTCTTACGAAAACTTGTACTGCAAGAGCATTGTCGATCCAGTGACGCGCCGAGCACCTCGTCAGGTGTTAAAATTACGAACCTTGCATGGACAGTCATGTTACGACGTTTCGGTTAGAGAACTTATGCAGTGATCTTTACTATTCTCAATCCTCACTTCTCGACGAGATCGAGTAATAGTGCGGAGAGAGGTGATGTTCGTCAGAAGAAAGTACTTGAAGCGCATTATTGATTGCAACATTCATATTGAGAATAGACGATGCGAAGGAAAGCCTGTCCTTGCGAATAATGTAGATTGTGTTAATAAGTAAAAGATGTTTATGGTTACTAGTAATGTTTTATACTTTGAAATATATTTTTATCTAAGTCTTCGAAGTGTATCCTTGCAAAATGGGGATATCACATGAATGCAAGGGCAAGAGAGATAGATAAAATAGTGTGACAAAGAGGATAAACAAAATGATAAATAATATTACGAAGTATTAGATTAACAAAGTGGGACACAGCTTTATTCAATTAAGATAGCTTCGAAGTTACAGGACAAATGAAAGTGCATGTGATACAAGAGACTTAACAATAGAAATGAGAAAATAGTTAATACTAAGTTTATCTCTTTTGTTTACGTCGTTTCGCCATGCATCATTATCATCATCTCGATATATGCTCTCAGCTAAGAAGTGGAGATGCAACCTAAATTTGGGAGATGGTAATAGCAAAGTCGGGAGATGGCTTCGCACGGTTCTCCTTATCATGCTGGATTGTTTGTCGATGACGTGGAATGTTCAACATAGTCCAAGCGTCTCTTTCGAAACTTAAAATGAAGGATCGCTTGAATGGAAAATAATGCCAAGAACCTCATCTAGAATCAAATCTGCCTCAAATGACTTAGTCTTTGTAGCGCAAGCCTCGGCACTGCATCTCTCTCAGGAGGTGATAGCTTGCTTTCGCATTATAAGATCCTTCTCTATTCTTTTTTAAGGCCCTCTTCAAAGTGAAGTCCAGATCAGAATCATATTTATTTCTCGCTTTGCTTAGTCAACGACCCTTTGCATCCTTCTCTAGTTGAGGTTTGCACTCAATAGCTTGCTTAACCTCTATCTTCAACTTGTGAAGAACACCTGAATTATTGAGCATCCTCATATCACAGCAGACTTAATAACTTCTTCTTAGGAGCCTATATCGATTTTAACTCATTATAGGAGTAGGGGAAGGCAATAATTCTTCAGTACTCGCTTAGTGCGTTGGGAGAGTGAGTAGCTGGGCTCCAATTATCCAAATGGATAGACAAAGTCTTATGATTTAGATAGGTGAGTGATCTTAATAACAATAGTTCTTAAATGTTCGAATTTTCGAGCATCTCTAGTTTTCCTGTTTACGCCTACGCTATAAATACAACCCTGGGTGCTCGTTCGTGCATTAACTAATCTCTCGACTTATGTACGAATCAAACTCTCTTCAAGGCCTCTTTTCTATCACGCCTGACTCACAAGAAAAATCACTCATCAAACCAAAGTTCGTGATCCATGTCATCTTTCGGAATACTATCCTGTGCGAAATCTAGGTAATAATTTCTTGAGGACTATTCACACTAAATCACCTCTTCCTCCTATTATTAATCTTGCACTAATACAATATTTCGATCTTTTTGATTAAATTATAAAAAACGTAGAAATTCACATAGTTTTTAGGTGCATATTTAATATGTAAGAATAATCGAATCTCCTTTATTTTAATATGTAAATAATATTAAATTTTTTTGTTGTTATTATTATTAATATATTTATTACATTATTATCATGTTTTGTTGTGTGCTGCAGAGTAAGAGAATTTGTTATTCTATTCTCTGTCTTGTAATATATGTTAATCACCTTATAATTGTTCTAATAACCCGTAATTGGTTTGAATCCATAGTCAAATTAATTGGTGGTACGACGAGGTTTAGGTACACATAATTTATTTGATTAATTCAAGTATTACAATATTTAGATAGGTAGCAATTCATGTAATTAAACCCACTTTCGTAGTATTTTAGGTTATGGGCGTTCTTTAAGGCAAATCAATATTGTGCGTAATCAATGAAATGATTGAATGGAATTACATATAGAAGATCCGAGAAGAGGCCGGCTACTCGGGCCGGATTGGGTCAATAATTGAATCATACCATGTCCCAATATCCGACGAGCTGGTTACTAGACTAACAAGTGTGGACCAATTGTTTATTGGCAAATATTTCGTGCGGTCGGGTGACCGGAGTAAACTTGTATAACGGCACGAGTGGCGATCCCTCTCTCTTGGACACAAGACGTCCCATACGGCACTCAATGTCTGGTGTTCTATGGCCAATCCATAAAACATCCAGTCAGGCAAACACGTGGAGGGCCACGCTTACAGGTACCATATGGAAAGAATTCAAAGTTCGGATAAAGTATGTTACAATTCTGATGGTAATAAGTCTAGTTATTGAGTTAAGAATAACTAGGGACGATAGAGAAAAGGTATCCTACTTAATGATGTCATATTGTTCAATCCCGGGGTAAACAATTTTCGAGGTACATTATTTCGTATTTTTTAATAAATAAGAATCCAATCGAATTTAAACCATAGTTGTATCTAACTCAGGTATGTTCCTATATAAGAAAACGACAACACACCACTAAGGGATTCCAATATAAGGGGGCTTAGTCAATGGGTTTGTAGTGAGTGTAGGTTTGAATGACAAACCCTTATTGTTGGGAAGACGTTGGTGGGGTTGTTGAATGTTGGTGGACGAGGTGTTTGTGGTGTGAGGTCGCACCGCCATGATTATGAGGTGGGGTTTAGAGCTGACGAGCGATGGTGAGACACGACATGTAAGCAGATAGACTAATAGAAGAAGAAAGGTAGCGGCTAATGAACAGTCTGTGTGTGAATATATATTTTATTTCCTTTTTGTTCATCATAAATGAGTGGTGACATATAATAATGATACCACCAGCCAGCAACGCTTAATTGACAGAATTTGGAACTAATTGTTGTGGTGTTACGGCCGCTAAATGGGTGGTTAATCTATGGGCAAGGAAGAGGTTTGATCTAAGAGTGATGTATTCAAGAGTTCAAACCTAGTCTTCTAATATAGCAGAGGGTTTATGAACGTATTGATGAGATGCCCTAAGGCCTATTTTCATTTTGAGAGTTGAGATTTGTAATATTATATAACTAACTTATGTCCAGTCCAAATTTATACTGATTGTATACGTAGTAGTTAACGTAACAGAGTTGTATACTTAGTAGACGATTAGATTACATACGAAGTGCGTACCCCATTCGTTCCCACTAGAATTCGATGTTATTAGTAGGGAGAAAACGCCACATATTCAACATTAGTCGCGGTGAGAGAATATTCTAAATTCTCATCAATATATAAGAATGAACTATAACGTCAAGGTGGGATCTTGTTAGAATCGTTTATGACAAGTTACATGATGGATCAGCTTCATCAAACTCCACTTTAAGATAATGTGGTAGGCTCATCGTACATTAAAGAATTTCACTGTAATTGTGCTAGATGGCTGGAGCAGAGAGACCTGGATAAAGTAGACTGCGGCCAGACAATTTAGTATGACCACTGAGTAAAGTAGTGGCGAGTGAAAGTTGTAGCAGCTAGCGCGTATAAGTCGTGTTGAATCATTAGATTTTTCATTAATTTTAAATATGTTATGGTGATACGTGTAGAGTGGAATTAAACTAATTATGGTGATGTATCCTTTCCACTGCATATTACCCGAGCCGTGACTTTAAGCCTAATAAAGTCCATAATTCTCCGTCATGTTTTTAGACAACGCCTCACGATATCGAGCTGCTTGCGGCCCCACCACCCCCACTATTAGTAGCACATAAAGTACAAATAGCATAAATACATCGTCTTAATAGGATAGGTGGGGAGAGCCTTCGTAGACGCGCCCAGGTCGTTCTAGGTCTTTAGGCTCAACGCAACGAGTGTAATATACTGGGCTGGCAGGATGATTAGGTTTGCCGATCCGGAATATGACTTCCGATTACGAATACCACATCCGTCTCTTTCTTGTGATTCCGACAGAAAATTGGAGTAAAGAGCCGTGCGACTTACCGATCAATCAGTTATGTTTAAATGGTTCGGGCAAAAACCTGGATGCGGATAAGACTTCGCGGTTTGCTCAAATATCCGAAGAACGGACAGTTAGGAGCCAGAACCGGATCCTGCGCGATCTGTACGAAAATCGGATATACGCGAAATCGTTCCGAACGTTATAGTATGAAATATATCGAGAGACTGTTTAAATTCGGAAAATTTGGAGAACGGTATCCCGGTTTTGAATATTCGGATATGCCGGTTTTTAGCAATTCCGGAAAATCGAGATAATTGGAAGGCGGCAGTGGGGTGAGCCAAGAATTGTTGGAGTTTTCTTTAGAAAAGTGTGAGCTAATGTGTGTAAAAGATTATACTATAGGTGGCTGCATGTGCTAGGACATTTTGAAGGTAAGTCCCTGGTCTTATAGAGAATACGCCACGATCGCCGTGATCATCACCGCGCTGCGTTGCGATATACAGCGGATTTACAGCGGATATTCGCAATCTCGTTCCCGTTCGACGGGATGATGATTAAGTTCGGGTAATTATTATGTCTAGCGGAGGGTGACATGCGGGGAAAGCCCCGGATTATCGAGATAACAGGAAGTAACGCGAAGAGGAAGTTCAAGAAAACATGAGTTCCGAAAATTCGGATATCGGAATTCGGAATCGGAATTTTTCCGGATGGAGATTTGAGCGAATGCGCCCTAATTTATAAACCCTTAATTAACCTTATTTAATCTTAAACACTCCTAAAAAGAAATTCAGTAGCCCACTCTATCAATCTGCCATGGCCTCCACTTCTTCCGACAGCACAGATTGTGGAAATACTAGAAGCTCAAACATAATTACCTCTCAAAACACCAGCCGATGCGCCTTCTTCCCCAGTATACTGAAATTCCTACCTCATGCAATAATCTTATTCTCCTTCAATTAAATATCATCACTCATTCACAGATTTCAACGCCCGAATACTAAACATTTAACTCGCACGAAGTAGCAGCACCAACAGAAAGCACACGAATACAAGAACACCCTACCAAGGACGTACGAACACGCAGCACGAAGCAGCATATCACCCACCACGAAAGCGACCATGAGCGCTGAACCACAGCAATTAAACCCAATTAAAATCACGAAAAATCCAATTAAATCAAGCAAAGGCACAGCAAAACCCAATTAAACCCAATTTAAAATCACACAGCAAAACAAAACATACATTTAAACCCACATCAGTCAAAGAGAAAATGCCATATGCAAGTGGTTGTTCGGTATTGGGTTTTTGCTTGAAGCGGCTAGAGTTGGGTTGATATTTGTGGTAAGCAGTTGTGTTCTCGTGTGTTTATTGGGTTCGAATCCATTCGGAGGTAAGCTGGGTGAGGCGGATTGGTAAGTGGCATTGGTTGCGGCGTGAGGGTTGTGAACGAGGATGTGGTCGTGGACGTTCGTGGCGTGATGGGTTGTACGAAGGGTGGTAGTATGCATGCAGTGATGATGGTGGTGAGTTGATAATGAGAAGCAAGGGGAATGGGATTGGGTAGGTGGTGGTGATGAAACGAGAAAATGGATGATGGGTGGTGATTCGTTGGGTAGGAAGGAGGAAAGGAGGTAAGATGAGTGAGTTAGGGGGAATTTGTAATGTGAAAGAAGTTATTTTAATACAGTGAATTAATGTGTTTAAGTGTATCAAGTGGAATGTAGAAGGGATTAGCTGCTAAAGACTAACAGGTGTATAAAAAACTCTAACGGTTTGTTTGGACTCAATTAAGGGTATTTGGCTAATTGACATTCAGATGTCAAGGGTATATGAGGCGCTTTCTTAAACACGGGGGTGATAAGGTGGGTATATTAAGCTTTAAAGTCAAGGATATATGGGAAACATCCCAACATATATTTTGATTATTTTTAAAAAATGTTCAAAAAAGGTTTTGATGGAGAAGTTATAGGGTTATGTACTCAGAGGTAACGGGTACATCGTCGCTCACGACAGAGACTAGACGCGCTCGTAAAGGGGTGATTTTGTATCCTTGTACGTAGTAACGAGGAGGAATATGTGAAGGTGAGGGAGTGGACTATTCGCTTAGTCTCTTGGGATGTGTGGCAAAGTGACATAGTTCACACGACATATCTACTTGATGCGTCATAAGTAATGCTGAAGATGTAGGATAGTACATTAGTAAGGAGTGTGATCTCGAGAACTAGTATATATAACGATAATGAATGTTTCAAGAGCCATCGTTATCTTTCATGAAAAATTCAATTAGCCTCTTCGATAGCAAGACACTAATGATGGTGAACAACTATTTGCATGTCCACGCTTTCTGAAACTTAGATGCATGCCTCCAAGTTTCAATTTTGATTAATAATGTTTTATTACCGAATGTAATGGTATAATAGTATGACCATCACTTGTTTTTTTCCATAGTAAGAGCAGCTGTTTCCATGTAGGACTTTGAACGAGGTAGCTGAACATTGAACGAAGATGGAGCGCTAGGCACACCTAAAGGCACGGTTATATTGGTTGTATATGAGCCGTGGGAGAAATATGTTAATAGTTCAGGAGTAGTGTCTTTGTCGAGTACCTGGATTCATTGAAGTGATATAATGTAGGGAGTCTTATACATTTAAAGCTATGTGAGACCTTCAGGAGGTGCATATTGATAGAACTAAGGATAATCTTTAGATAAACTAATTGATGTATGTTATCATGTGGCCTAATATTTAGACGCATCTTTAATTTAGAAATAGTAAATACATTAGTTATCTTGGGATTATATATTTAAACTATAAGATTATGATGTGAGACTGCTAAACCTTTTGATAACCAAAAGTTTTTGCCATAGATATACAGACATCGTTTAGCATGACTAGATCACGATTATTAACGTATGCGAATGAGGCCCTCTCAAACAAAAATTGCTTTGCGAATATGAGTCATACCTGCAGGATTGTGTATCAACAGTTTGAGCGGCTGCCTAACTCATAGGTGTGTAACAGGTTTTGACATTCAAACAATATTGATCACACGCGCATAAACTCATCGTACATTTAACATCTTCCTGTAAATCTCTAGTTATATTATTCACATCTCCATTCATTTCTTCTCGTCTGCTGGACCTTTCCTCATTCCCCGTTGTCATTATAAGGGCGGTTCATTCTCCATCCTACTATTCTCCAACACTCGACTCAACCAGCTGACGCGCCTACCGAACACAACTTGCACGCACACCCCGGACGCACAGCCAGCGAAGAGATGTGCGCCACCGTCAACCGGTCCACTCCCACAAACCCAGTAGTGATAAAATTAAGATTAAAGGGCTGTGAATGAGAATTATGGTGGAAATGTGAAAGTCAAACATGATTAGGAGTATTCAAAACCGTGATGAACTCATCCACAAGCTAGTTTCTCTCGTGCAAAAATAGAATCTGTTGTTTTTGGACGTTCATCGCAACATAACGCTTTAAAAAGGTTGTTCTTGTGGCAAGATTTGGTTATATAAGAGTTTCATTCGCAAACAAATCAATATTTATTTTATGTTTTCGGCGGGCTAATATCGTAACTCGAAGCCTGATTACGCATCATTAGGAATTAATATTTGACTATTGATTATTTTGTGGATGACGGTATAAAGCTTATATTCTATATTGAAGCCTGGCTCATTATCAGACTTGATGAGGTTAATATATTTGACACATCACAGGAGTCGCTATTCACGATTATTTCGCTGTTGGGCTATTCAATAATATTTATTAAAGCAATTTAACTTAGGATTAATATAAACTGGGCTGGGATTGAAATTTTACTATTGATTAGTTTAGGACGGCGTATAATATTAAACGACGCATTTGATTTTGGATCTTCGCATTAGTATTTGACTAGAACTGATTGAGATATGTTTGGCTAAATATTATAGTACTGCAGTATGAAGTTATACACATAATAATATTAAACCGTTGTGACTTAATAGTTTATGTATATTGATTATTATATATTATTATTATTATTATTATTATTATTATTGATGCCACTCATACGGATCGAATATTCATTATTATATGTACTGGTCATACTGATTAAGAGTAGTCAATCATGGTATTATCTCAGTTAACGAATTTAATTAGAAAAATTAAAGTCAAACTAGCTAAAATTAATATTAGGAAAATCAGGTTGAATTGAAGGAGCTGAACTAAACTGAAACTTATGTACCATAGAAATAGGTCCAAAGATACAAGGCCTAAGTATGAATACAAAAATAAATTAGCATCCTACGAGGCAACGGTAAAAGAAGTATTCATATCCAATCGATCAGCATCCTTGTATAGTAGTCGTAACCGGTGACTATCATTAGTGTAGTCGCTGAGAAATTAACGTTTAAATTCTTCGGAATTTATTATGTTAGCAAAAAATATTGACACAGAGGCATTTTAAAAAAATATCTCAACAATAAATTATCTTAGCTATTAAATAAGTGATATTGAATTTAAGAAACACATATGTTAATCATAAATCGATTTAAATTATGATTAAGCTCACACATAAAATAGGACATTTATGCACAATTTACTAATAAGTTTCATTTAAAATTTTTACAATTTCTTTCTTTTATCGTTATTATTAGTTGGAAATTATGCATATAATTTAAAAGAATAAAATATATAATGCTGGCATAGTCGTGATTAAGTCTATATATACAATACAATAGAGTAACTGATTTTAAAAAACTAATATTATTAGCTTATTTTAATAATTAATGTTTTCATTTAAGACTTAATAATGAACTTTGTAAGTTGTGCTCGCATAGGATTTTACTGATAGGTTTTTTTTTCAATATAACTACAATAGGTTTTTATGTAGTACACTTTGACCATTATTTTCCATAAGTCCTTTTAAAAAATAAAGGACATTAATCCCCAAAATAAATAAATAATCATTTCCACATTTTATAAGTTTTTTACTCTATCTTTAACATAACTCCTTCATATTCTCTACGGAGTACTTAATCTATCATAAAAATACAATAAAAAATCTTCATTTACCACATTTTACAACTTTATCACCTAAAAAATCATCATTA
>SNQN01001222.1:19521-47556 GCA_008642245.1 Bassia scoparia | reverse complement strand
AGAAGTAGTTGGGTTTGTGGGAGCACCAATTCACCATTATACGAAGCCTATTCAAGCTTAATCTAGAAGTCATCAGGAAGAAAACACATACATTCAGTATCTTTGCTCTCCAAGTATTGAAGACCTTGGCCTCACAAGGTTGCTAATTTTATTGTCTCTCACAGGTCAGCTTTACTTGTAGTATTAATAATACCCCATCTTTGCTCAACTTACAACTTGTACATGGGTACCAAGACCACACATATACTTCACATAGAGAGGTCTTTGCCTTTTATTATCTCACATTCTCACATTGGAGATTACACCCTTGACCCTTTTTTCGGGGGGGTTTTAACTATATTCTCTCTATGTATTTGATCCAATTGTTCTTGGAGTGTACCATATTATTAGTACCTTCGGAGTTTAGTACTTCGCCTCTTTTTCATATATTGGGAATATTAGTGTCAACGTTGTGGGGTTTGTACGACTCTCAAGAACATATTGGATCAAAATACATAGAGAGATATAGTAGTTAACCCCCGAAGGAGTCGGTAATCTCACAAGTGAGAATGTGAGATAATAAAAGGAGGGACTCTCTATGTGTAAGTATATGTGTGTTTGGTACACATTGGTACAAGTTGTAAGTATGAGCAAGATGGGGTATTTATATACTACAAGTAAAAGTCTTGACCTTGGAGAGCAAGTAAATTAGCAACCTTGGAGGCCAAGGGTCTTCAATACTTGGAGAGCAAGGATACAATGTATGTTGTTTTCTTCCGAGACTTGTAGAGTAAGCTTGAATAATTAATGTTAAATTTGTGACACAAACCCAATAGAGGCTGCGGGTTTGAGAGAAGGAATCAAAATAATCATTTCTTTGGATATTTCAAACCTGATTATTGAAGGAGACAATCTTATTGCCATTAACTCTCTACAGGAAAACTAACAAAGGCGGTAGATTTATTGACAAATTAGGGTCACAACTAGGGCTTTAACGAGTCGAGCCGAGATCGAGTTTTTTGCTAGACTCGGCTTGAGCTCGTGAGACTTGAATAGAGGCTCGACTCGAGCTCGAAGCTCGTCGAGCCTCAAATTTTGAGCTCGGCTCGAGCTCGTTAGCTCGAAATGAGAGCTCGACTCATGGCTCATAGTTGCTGAAAATCTCCTTTATTAGGTTCTTCTTGGCGGTGGCGGTGGGCAATAGCAATGAAGAAGAAGCAGTTGAGGCGGGCGGGCAGCAACGCAATAGTCGGTGGAATAGTGCAACAATCAGCGCAGTAGTAGCACCGGTGGGTAGGAGCGCCGGTGAGCTGGTGGGTAGCAGCCCAAGTAAGTTGGTTGGTAGGAGCGACGGTGAACTACWGTTGGGTTCTGGGTGTTTAGAGTTTTCATACTTTCATTGTTGTTGTTTGTGTCCTATTAGAGTGATTTCGAGAGAGTGAGATGTGAGTGATGGAATTTGGTTTAGGACTTTAGATGGGCTTGGGAATGGGCTCTGGTCATTAGGAAGGTTGTTTTTTTTAAAAAAAAAAAAAATTCATCTTTCATTATTTTAAATAAATAAAATAATTATATTATTTATAATAAATAAATCATTCGAGTCGGCTCACGAGCTTTTGGGCCAAGTCTAACATAACTCGTGTACAGTGTGTCGACTCGTTTATTCTCGAGTCAAGCTTGAGCTCTAGCAACGCGCGAATAGACTGAGCTCATTAACAGCCCTAGTCACAACCACCAAGACAATCTCAATTGTCACATCTTCCTACCAATCATCCTCTTATCATCTATAAGGAGTTAGATTTCTCTTTTGTTAGGGGCAGCCTAGTTTTCTTTCCTTATCAAAATAAATAAATTATACATTTTTTTCTTTTTCAACTACAATATTCATTTTAGCTGAGTCACTACTCACTATTATGTACAATATTATCTTGCCTTGTGTAGCACTCAAATTGTTCACCAAATGATTCATATAGTTATAATTAATACAGTAAGTATATCACATCAAAAACAAATTTGCAGTGCATTTGACAAGTTGTTCAAGAATATCATTAGCACTTTCCAGTTTCCACATTAGATTGAACTAAATAGCACTACTAGGTACCTGRCAAACTAGGGACATATGTGAGTTGGGTAAATACAAGTTTAAGGAAAGCATACATTGGGTGTAGTATTCAGATCCCTTGATACAACAATTAACAGGTTTATAAGTCGACAAAGACGTACATTAGGATCAACATAGCGTAAAGGAGGAGTTCAGAAAAACAGGTAACACTTTTCAAGTGCAGCAATTGCTCTTCTGCTGGATTGGTTGCCCCTTGAGTGGAATTGAGCCTGTTGATTTCTTTGCTGTAGGCTGGTTCCCAACTCTGCATAGTACGGATTTTTCATTAGAATCAGTATTAAGATAAGACCAGAATTCCAATGTGGTTTCAATGATAACCCCTTTTGTAACAAAGAAAAGCTATCTCAAAGATAGTTCTGATTTCAGTTGGTTTCTACATATGCCCTTACTCAAACTTCATTGGGTTGAGGAATCTACTGATTCTGAGTGAGAAGTGTGGCAATCAAGGAAAGAAAATGGAATAAGGAATATGAAAAATGAAGGCAATCAACAAGGAGATAAGAAGCAAGCTCCAAGTCCAGCAATTGAGGTGCCACAGACATCATTTTTCATTTTTGGTATTTTTTTTCCTGAAAGTACCACAAATATGATGACTGCTAGTTCAACGCTGAAAACATATGATAATCTTTTTTTTTTTTTTTGACGAAACATATGATAATCTTTGAAAGTCATTAACAAACGCAAATGAGATATTTGGTAATTCCTGACATAAATGGATTTTTAAAAAATAAAGAGATTAATTCAAAAACAGTCAACAAGATGATGACTCCGCTATCAGGACTTACCAAATAGACAAAAAATGCAACTTGTCAGTTCAGCAAAAACATAGATCAAACACAAATGCAGTTAACTCACTTTTTCTTAATTTCACCAGCCATAGTCAAGAAAGCCTGTTCAACGTTAATTGCATCCTTAGCACTCGTCTCAAGAAATGGAATCCCAAGCTCGTCAGCCAAGGCCTGATCATACAGCACAAAGAGAGTGAACAGCTAAAACTGATACAGGATGCAAACTTTGCAAAACTATTCAAAATCAAGCATACACATACAAACTACTTCTAAAACAGCAAGAGAACCGCAAAGTTTCATCAAATATTACCTGTAGAATAACCATTGATGAAAATATGGACCTCCAGATATTAACCAAAAACAATCACATAATGTAAATCATGTCTAAAGGCCTAAATCTCAATGAAAGTTTCAAGAACTGCAAGAATTTCTTAAAATACAGGAAGGCAATGTTACCTGTCCCATTTGAGTATCCACCACTTTGTTCTCCACTAGATCACACTTATTACCTACTAGAAGCTTGCAGACTGATTCATTTGCATATCTATCAATCTCATTTAACCACTGCTTAACATTGTTGAAGCTRTCCATCTCAGTGACATCATAGACAATCTGTGGCAATTTCATACAAAACCTCTTCATATGCAAGATGACCAAGTAGTACAAAGAAATTTTTCGATAACTACAAAACAGGTCTAAGACTAGAAAGAACTCACTATAAATATATAAATGAAGACATGATTAATCAAGGGAGAAGCAAAACGAAACAAAAATATAGAACTACACCTGCCTAGTACGCTCCTCAAAAAAACAAGAAATATTCCAAATTCCATTTGCAAGACTGCAAGATAGAGTGACTAGATATATAAAATTCCATTCACACCACCCCTTAACCCCATTCAAGTTTTAAAGATTAAACGGATAACTGAATACATGCTCCTAATCTCCTATCAGACCATAATACAACTTTTTGGAGTTTGGCCTAAATATTAATAATGCTTTGCCGTACTCAGAGCTTAAACTGTGAAGATGCTGGAATTCTTTGTACTCCGTAACATTTCATGCAGTGCCTACTTCATGCTGTAATTTTCCGTGAAAGACTGTTGAACTTCAGGCAGACTGATCACCGGTAAAGAAGCGAAAAATTCAAAATCTAAAACCAATGARTGCCTTTCATTTTCATACTAATACCACTTCTCATATGAGGATAATTCTTTTTCCACATCTTATGATTAAAAAAAGAATGAAACGCACCCCAACTCCCCAAGTCACAAAMATATATTTAGCTTAAATATTGAGAATGCTTAAATATTAAAACCCCAAATTATTACAAGCAACACCAATCTAAAGATGGCCTTTGAGTTGACACAACTCATAATCAAAATGACTTTCCACTGCCTTTCTTGCCAAGGTTCAATTTGATCATGACTCACTGGAATGGTTTCACTGTTTCGACATTCAGGAAAGCAAAAGACTTGAAAACATAGTTTGACTAGCAGTTGCACATAAAGGTATTTTCAATTCGTAAGTTGACAAGATCTAGGTGCTCTATCAAGATAATTAGGAGAGATTATCAATAAGAATTTAAATACAGCTTAGAGAACAGTTATGACTGATAAACAATCTTTGACCAACCAATATATGGAGCAGTGGAGCTTCATACAATCTAACTTTACAAACACATTAGTATAAAACTAATTCATCGTGGAAAACAAAAATTTCAAAACAAATAAAAAAGGTTATGAGAGAGATAATTGATATATCTCCAAAATTTGATTCCAGTTCATATGGACAATCTCTCAGCACCTTTTCTCACTTGCACTCTAGGCGGGAAAGAGTTAATGAAAATGGCAACAGAGTGGAAGGAAATTTCTTACAATAATTCCATGTGCTCCTCGGTAATAACTGCTTGTTATTGTTCGGAATCGCTCCTGCCCAGCAGTATCCCACTGACATACAACAAATAACTTTAGTGTCCAGATTTATTGCAAAGGCATAGCTGAACTGGGAAAGTTTATAGAGACACTCAGTTATTATTTATCAGTGATTATGCAGTATCCATCAGCATGTAAAATATTTATTGATATTTTCACAACACAATTTGAAGTAGCAAGGCATTAAGAAACTCATAACTAAACAAAAGTCAGCCAAGCTATAGACAGATATCTGTGAGCAATACAATTGAAGAAGTTATTGCAGAATTACAAGATAAAAATTATCAAGTAACGATGGAGACAAATTTTAAAAAGATATTCATARGTCATTGCTAGATTAAGATTGCCAACTGCCACTATATGAGTCAACAACTATAAGATTTAACTTTCTTACTTTTCTACATCAGCAATAAAGTAAATTATGARGGCGACGTAGACAACAGCAACAAAATCACATTTGACATTGTCATCTTCATCTTCTCAGCTAATTTATATAATGGCAATTACGGTTTTAAATCATCAGTGTAAACATATGAGATGGTTCATCTAGTGCTTGTTTACACGGCCAAACAAGGCACCCTCAAAATCACATTGTTAGCAACAGACAAGATCTCCTGCCAATCTTATATTTGAAATAATGAAATCCCAAATTGGCTATCACAACATTATGAGAAAAGGATATATTTARACTTACCTTCATACGTAAAGGTATTAATTTGAGGCCAAAAGAAGAAAAAATTGGGAGAATGACATGGACACCAACTCAAGTATGAAGAACAGGCAAAAGAAACCTACTTAAACAAGACACAAAGTCACAAATCTGTTTTTTAATTGTTTAAGAACACGGGTGGAATAAGGATAAACAGACCAAATCTGTTTTTTTGTGTACTTCAAATAGGAAAGCCACAAAGGAAAGAGCTTCCTGATACCAATTTAAATAAAGTTGGATATGATGAAAAGCTTCTCAATTTCTGAAATTCTGCAACATGACAAAACTAACAAACTCTTGTACAAGGAACAATCATGATGTCAAGGAAATCCAATAGTTCAGATTCTGGTGAGAAAATGAAGAAGCAAGAAAGTTTGATAGTTATGTTCTTAGACGGTAATCTGACATGTACACTACTTAGAATAGGCACATGCACACTACTTAGAAGTTAGAATAGACATACTAAATCCATCACCAACAAAGTAGTGCATCACTGATATCTTTCCTATCTTGAACCGTATACACTCATTTGCTCAGTACGTCATTTTGAAATAATTATTCATTACGGAAAAACAAAAAAGAAGAAATACTTTGTCATAAACATATCAGAAATGGTATTTTCAAAAAATTGATAGTGCATGCTACAAAGTTGATCCTGATAAATATACTACAATGGAGACAAAGCTCTTACCAAGTCAGGAATTTCACAAGCTAGATCAAACTAACCAAACTAACCAAGCTAAGAGCCTAAGACTCTTCAGACAATTTTGAAATGCATGCAAACATTCGACGCTTTGTTTTGGAACACAAAGACATATGTGTCCACCCTTTATCTTTATAATTGCAACATTGGGGTTAGTTTCCTTCAAGAAGGGTTAAAAGGTAGAGAGAAAAATGTTAGAGGGTTCTTGTTAGCTCCACCAAGTCAGGATAAGTAGAGTGAATTTATTTTTTCCCATATAAGGAATGGAGTGAGAATTATAACAACCTAAATTAAACGAAATGGGGTGAAGTTTTAGTGATGGAGTAAGTATAATAATAAAGCAAAAGTTGTCGATTGGATACATACTACCCAAATTAATATCAAACTCGAAGATCTGTGACTTCTGRCTATATCAAAATAAAAAACAAAGCCATATATGGCGGAAAGATGCATTCGTGTGATAGAAAGTCAAACATAGGTTGAAAATTTATAATGTTGGTAATCATTCACTGCATGAAAAATGACAATATGATCATATTCAATTTATTTCAAGGGAAGTTATTAGAATCAATATCATTTTATTAATACTCAATGAGCAACATTACCATTTAGTACAATACAATTTCAATATACCAAAATAACAAACTGAGCCACACGACTTTGCACATTTAATCACTCTTAACGAGCTCTCCTAGTCCATAAGGATAAATATTATACAGATCGCACCCCGCGTCAACAAAGCAGGCTCACCTAGTCATTAATTGGCCAAATGGGTCGAGTAACTAACACAAAATGCATATACAATTAATACAAATGAATGTACACAACAATTAATTGGGAATAAACACACTAAATTGTGGCGAAAGGACAGATAAAAGACATGCATTAATTGAAATCACAAATGATAAGAAATTTGAATAGTGCAAACATAAATTCAACTCACAATCTGTAATTTAATAGTCTTTCCATCAAGCTCCACGGTTCTAATTTTCTGTAATTACACCCAAAAAAAATCAATGAAAAATTGATGAAATTCTACGCTCAATAATTATATTTTTTAAAAAAAATTAAAGAGGCTCACAAAATCGACTCCAATTGTACTAATGTAGCTGTCAACATATGAATCATCCTTCAAAAAAAAAATCAAAAACCCATTTTAACAGAAATAATAATAATAATAATAATAATAATTAAAAAAATGAATAATAAGACTAATAGAAGAAATGGGTAAAATGGAAGGTGAAAGTGAAGCATACTGCAAATCTGAGAAGAAGGCAAGACTTTCCAACAGATGAATCCCCAATTAGCAAGAGCTTGAACAGATAATCACTGCTCAAAATTAAACAAAAAAAGAAACAAAATGGTGAATTAATACAGTATTGAAGAATAATAATGTGGGACAAAAAAAGGGTTGAGAATGCATACTATTCGTTACTCATGGTTGAGAAATTGAATAGAAGTTGGGGAAAAAAAAAAGCAAGAGAAATTGGGGAATGTTGTTTGTTGCGAGTCAAAGGAAATGACAAGGTTTTTGGGTTTAGATTTTTGGGGTTTAATTTAGTGGAATTGGGGGTTGAATGTTGAATGTTGAATGTTGAGGGACATGAGGCTGAGGCCACTAAGGAAGATCGTGCGATGTCCATATATCATATCACCACGTTCTTCCTACTATTCCTCTATTTCGGATTATACATTTTTACTTGCATGGTTTTTTTTGTTTTGTTTTATGTAGGASTATATTTATGTCGTTAATGGCTACACTCTCCTATCTAAGCTGGTACGGCTGCGGTTAGGATCTAGCTACAAACACTAAATAAATAAAACACGAAAATAAATGCAAAGGGAGCGGGGGAGGAACGAAACACTAAATTGGTGACGCGAAAAAACCCGTTATAACTTTGATGATTACAGGTACAAGTGCGTTTACTCTCAAATGGTCTCGTATGAACTCGTTGAATATCAATATGAAACTCTCTTAATATCGCTCGTACAAGTGATGCTCTCAATTCTCCTGTCCCGTGGAAAGACTCGGTGATGATATTGATAAACTCACTTTTCTAGAGGATTAAGTACGTAATCGTGTGTTATTGTATGTTGATAAACCTTATCAAAATAWTGTTTTACTTTTAGCCAAAATTATTGCACAATTGTATTACAGTCATATAGTAAACTAAAAGAGCTTCAAAACGATATAATACATGGCTCATTTGAAGTTATAGAGAAAAAGATATAGCGTTTTCAAAATTAAAACTTTAACGAATATAAAATATCATCACTGACAAATCAGCGATTATTTCTTTTAATCGTTGATTTGGTAGCGATCGTAATTTATGATTCGCTAAGATTTTGGCGACAATATATAATAAACGCTGATTTTGTTTAAGATATTTGATATTARATGCAGATTTAGTTAACGATTATTTATTTTATTCTCWAGCAAAACAACGACTAAAAGCGATATTCGCTTCCATAATTAGTGATTAATGAAGATCTCRGCGTATTTATTAGCAAACATTATAATTGTTCACTGATTTGGTAGCAACTTTTTCAATTATTCGGTGCTCATTTGTCCTACAAAAACCCGAAACTTTGGCTTCCTACGACCTTTTTTTCTTTAATTCTTTTCTTTCTTCTCTTCCACTTCTACTACAATACTACTTCTAATATTTTCTTTCAATCAAAAACTTCTTTCTTCTAAATTATTTTTCTTCTTTAACCTATCAATTTTAAGGRAAAACTCTGTCCAACTAAACACTCAAAGAAAAATCTTCAAACGAGAAGTTGTAAGTTTTGAGAGTCTCAAAATCAATTCTCTTCAAACTAAGATAATTACGAACAATACTAATCATACTCAGGTCACTTAAATGAATCTTAATTTTGGTTTGGCTTAATTAAATTAGTATTATGTGTAATCACTTCAAATTAGTAATTCTTTATTAGGTTTTAAATTGATTAAATTGGTTTGAATATAAATTGTATATTAACAATTGAAAAAAAAAATAGTAAAGGTCGTCGATGAGCTAATGCGACACATTTCGCCGTATTAGTACCCTCGTCCTGGTATTCAAACTTTGGATCACGTGACCATGTTTTGAAGTCATCCTTATGGATGGGATCGAAGGGGCAGTATCGTGTTATTTAGACATGTCCCTAATTCGAGTCCCTTTCGGTATTGGTCTAAATACATATTTCATGAGTTTAACTCCTAAAACTCATTGGGGAGTCGGCCGTGACTCTTACAGTTTGCAACTGTCTTAACCGATTCTTCGGGGTACATTCCCCTTCTGCTTTGTTCTTCAAACCGCTTCCTTAATCTCCGGAGGTCAATTGGGAATAATCTTTGTCATCTTCAATTTCATGGAACATTCAAGAGTAGCTTTCTTGTGCCTGTGCCAATTAGCCCCTACCTTGCTGGGTGAGCGTTGGTTCTTCGTAGCAAGTTAAGAACACAACTATACAAGCGAATGAACGTTGTATTGATATATGGTAAAAAAAAAAATGTAATCATTGCAAAAATAAATCCGAATAATATATTGAGATTATATTTATTTGGAAATTGTGCAATTCTTGACGATTTGACTTGTAAATTTAACTTTGCATTAATTAGTTCAACTGTTGGGAATTAGATTATAAATGCAGAAGAATGCTTTCAAGATTTTTCAATTTTGATCAAATTTGTCTTTGCGATAGAGCTTTTTTAAGGTTTGAGAATCAAATTGGGGCTTTTGATTYAGATTTCAATTCGTGTGAATTGGACTTTCTGGGTATTCCATCTTGTTCTTTTGTTTTTCTTTTTTTTGACAAGTTATTTTGTTTTTCTWAGATAGTTTATGTGGTTTAAGATTGTTGCTCGGAAGAGTYTTGCGATGGGGAAACCGGATGATGATGTGATAAGTGAGYTTGATTACGAAGATATGCCAAATCTCGTGGRGTTTTTCAGAGTCAGCTGAGATGTTTGCTTCGGCGAAATCTCAACATCCTGAGACTTGCCCATGTGATTGTGTTGTGTTCTTCGAGTATCGTTTCACTATTGGTTTCAAATTTCCTTCGACTACTTTAGTCAAAGCCTTGGGGTTAGCCCAAGTCAAATGTTGCCTACTTTTTGGCACATCTGCCGTGTGACTGAAGTAAAGACTGAAACTTGGGATGAGAAGTTTGTCGCTGATGACATATTGACATTGCGGTGTTAAGAAATCGCCGACTGGGAGGATTACTCTTCAGTCTAAGCCTTGTTCAAAGTTGGTTGATGACGAAGGGGCTTATGACATTCTTTCGGCTCTCACTCATAAGCCTGACCAAACACAATGTAACGTTATACAAACTGGCAATTTGTCAAACCTTCAGAATTCTACTACCTTCGTTATTTGTTCATCAACAAACTTTCTATTCTACTGTAATTAGTGTTTCCTATTGTTAAAGAAATGAAATAAGGGCCTAGATTAGGAAATCCAGCAACCAAAATAAATGAATTGACAGGGAATCGAACCAATTACAATGGAACCAGAAATGCATCCCAACAACACCTAACGCCAAAGCTACCTACTACTAGAGTGGTACTCTACCAAAGCTACTAAACTGTCAATGTTTCGGAGGGGTTCCCCTGGCACAACTACTTAGATATCTCAGTACTACTATTGCATATCCTGATCAAACACGATCAAGAAGCGATGTACAAAACACACATATTTTATCAACCCTAGTTCAGCCGTTCAGCTGATACACGATAACACACTCACAGTTTTCTGGGGTGATTCTCTTTGTGCATTCACATTACATGTCATAAGAGTTAATACATCAGAAGTTATGAACCCYCTCTCTTATTGCCCAAGAAGTGAGGGAATGTAAAATGCATGGGACTGTGCCATCTCAATGCGTTCCCGGGGATCATTCATTGTCTCATCTCTCAATGCTTGAAGTATAGCCTGGATTGGAGAATCCCTGAACACACAAAAACACGAAAGATTAGAAATCCACTTGGTACAAATTCAAAAGGTATAGAAGAACAGCTGCTGTAAATTACCTAGTTATAAGTATGCTATAAAGTGTTTTCAAGATAGGACAAAGTTCAACTGGAGCAACAGGCTTCTTTTCTTCAGGATGTAGCACACTGATGGAAGATTGACCGAGCAGCTCATAAAAAGCTTTCACAGCAGATACACCCTGCATGCAATTAAAATTAATGCAGGGTACAAATCAATATGGAAGAATTAAAATTACAAAGGTATGCTGAGAGTTTTGCCGTTGGACATCTGATCATATCAGWTAGGCAAAATGCAACAGATAAAGCATGATTAAAGGGAACAAGAGGATAAGCTAAAGCAACAAGGCAAAGTGCCAAACATAAGACTCGTTTATGTATAGAACTGATGCAGCAACTGTGAAAATCCTTAACCAATAAACATCATATATTAAGGACTTAGATCACATACGGAAGACTTTACAAAGCAACAAATCAGCTAAAAGATTATGTACTTAATCTTGTAACTTGAGATACTCCTATTAAGTGAAAACCTAAAGCTAGATGTTCCATTCTTCTTTATCGAGAAGAAAGAAAACTTTCCATTCCCCTCGTTAGCCTGAGCAAAGAAACTGTAAGAATTGTAGCACCGTTTGATGCTCAACACTACCACATACAGTCTTCGCGTAACAAGACTTTCAATTCAGTCCCTAACTATCAATGCAAAATCCAGTTCAAAAGGGACAAAAAACATATGACAACAATAAACATTAATAATAATTGAGTTCTTCATAATCATGTGGGTGAGGCACCACTGCACCACCAAACCACCAATTTGAATGTTAAAGGTATATGCCATAAGATATCCCTAAAGCATGACTAAAGAGGCTACATTGAAATAGATCAGCAAGAGGTATAAAAGGTTTAATTTGGAATGGCTTTAAGCCTTAAAAACAGAAGAGAAAAAGTAAAACAGTATTTAGGCGARTCATAAATATCCACTACTAAAAAGATGCAACAGCTTTCTCCATTACCTGTATCATACCCTTGCCCTTGATGCTGTCACCCATATCAAGGTTTAATGCACCCTTAGCCAACATTTGGCCATACCATGCATTACGACCTTTTAATAGGGTAACATAAGTATCCGCTAACAAAGGACCAGCAAGTTTCTCTGGCTCTTCTGCCAAAAGATGTGTGATGAATATCATCTCTGAGGTACAATGTGCAAAATATACAGATTTGCTGGTGGCACTTTCATTTGTTAGAGCTGCGACCATTCCTGTATAAACCACATGAAATTGCATAAATATCTCATATTGAAGCCATATAAATTTTCCAATCAATTTGTATGACACTCTTGATGCTCTTCTCAACATGGTCTCATATCTGATTAAATATTTTCTAGATAGCTGATCAAAAACTTGAAATAGTGATATTAGGAAGATTMGAGGACAATATAAGATACAATCATACAGCTTTACAAGAAGATAGGAAACTCTAGGCACGGATAAATTAAAAATTGGGATTCACTCTCRCGGACAAGTTTGAGTTTTATGATTCAGTCTACTCCTCCACATGTGCAACTTTTCATTTTCTAAGATCTTATATTAGGCCCTGTTTCATTGGAGTTTCAACTGAATAGACTTGATCTGAACTGAATTGAATGGAGCTTAAATGAATTGTTTATGTGAGAAGGAAATTAGGGAAGTGAACTTTTATTACCATAAAATTAATTCCAAAGAAATAGGACCTTAGTGAGTCATGTTCTCTCGTTGATTATGCTTCTCTASAACTTTGTTTTTTTGATAGTTTGCGATTTTTACAATAGTTAAGAAGGAGAAATGCTCAAATTCTCAAAGGAAAATGTTTCTTAATACAAGGCCTTGTTCCCTTGTAGATTGGCTTACTCCWGAAGAGCTGAACTTAGTTATCCTTCTTTTCTAACAAATTGAAGATTTTGTAGTGCCTCGCAACAATTCAAGAAGGATTGGTTGACAAACTTTTTAATATGATAGCTTGAAATTTAAACTTTATAATGTCACAACGGACGGCATCGTATATTTGACCTCTAGTTCTAAAGAATCATTATGGTAAGTCTACCCATTCATGTACAAAATGATCTAAACCACAATTGAAGAAGCGAATACATGTTAGTACTTACCAGCTCCTATGGCATAAACATTCTTCAAGCCTCCCATAACTTCATGTGTGATAAGGTCACCATTATCCCAGACAATGAAATACGGCTGTCTCAAAAATTTAGCCAGAGACTTCCTCCATTTCTCTGATCCACAAATTCTGGCATTAGCATACTCTTTGCTGTAAATCTCTGCGGCAATATTTGGTCCTCCAAGATATAGAATATTTTCCATGGGAACTCCAGCTACCACAAATCAGTTATGAGAACTCGCTCTAGAAATATACTTGTATATATAGAAATTAAAAAAGGAAGCAATGCAATTGATAATGTGTGTTCCAGAATATGTTATGCTTGAAGAACACTAGCGAGAGTTTACTTCAACTAAGGGCACGTTTTTTTTGTGATATAAGCGCTTTTGGTTGATTGAATAATGCAAGAAACAGAAATATATATAGTGTTGTTTGGTTGACAAAACATGGAAATTCAAACTTCCTAAGAATTCATATTTCCCACAAAATATCTGAAAATAAGTTACTAGGGAAGGTACCAAGTCTAAGTAGAGCTCCCTATGAGAAATTTCATTTCTTGTAAACAATAAACCGGCTTAATACACTTCCTATGAAAATGGAATTTCATTGTGATTGCATCAGATAAAGTGTTATTTCCTACAATCAATCAAATGATCGCTTCAATAAGTATGCTTATGAAGTTGATGACAAATCATCACATACTTGGTATTTTTGATCTAATGGAAGCAGAACATAGACAAATGTACATAAACTAATAAGATGGCGGAAGAGGCCTTACAAGCTCGATGAATGATCTGGGTAGGAGTCACAATGCGTGGCACCGGCTCCAATTCCGCCTCAATACCCTTGGCCAACGAGATAATGACCGGCATAGTAATCCTTTCTTGCCAATACCGACTAATCTCCTCGAACACCTCTCGAGTCTCAGTGGAAGGCAAGCCATTAACCACAACATCGGCGTCCCAAACAGCCTCTTGCAAGTTAGTCACAACCTTGAGAGGGCATATAGGGGTGTCAACCATGTTCAAGCAAAACCCATCTTTCAAAATCTCATCAGCATACAATGTCCTATCCCCTAACCTCGCTTCGACATACTTTAGATAGGCGCACCTCCTAATCAACCTCCTCAACACATCCTCCCTGGAGTTGATCACTTCAAACAAGTGCTCGGCCGTGGCTCGATCAACCTGCCTCCCTGGCCTCCTCCATATCCTGATTGACACCTTGTCTCTAAGATGACCATAACTGTCTTGCAACAATGCAACAAATACACTCCCCCAAGCACCTGCCCCTACTCCAACTATTCTTAAGGGATCACCCTCTGTCTTACCAAGACGGGCTCGAAGCTCGTCGAGTTTATCCTCTAATACTCCATTAATCACCCCATTCGAGTGCCCATTATTATTACTATTATGATTATGATTATCAATTTCAGCAGTTCCCACCATTTTCGTCAAACAAACTCAATTGTCAGCAATAAACAATACCWACTCGAAAATTTGATAACCCAATTCAAAGAAGCATATAWATATCAAAACCCCAGATCCGCAAAGGACTAATGCAGCATTGTGACTTATTTTCCGAARTCAATTTGGTTAGCAAACCTAACAAATTCAGGATTCAACAAAGCAAATTTAAAATTCAATCCTAATKCTAAACAAAAAAGGGGTAATTAAGAAAAAGTGAAAGAACGTTTCTTAATTGAAGTATTCGACGACGCGATAATCACGAGAATTTTGAGTAAAAGTTGAAACTTTGGTAAAACAGAAGAAGGAGAAGAGAAGAAAGAAAGATGGTAATGCTAAAATAAGGAATGAAGATTGCGTGTAAGAAACAAGATTTGGAAGAAGTCAGGAGATAATGTGGGATCAATGTGATCGACAACTGCAAGAACTAATATTAGCAGAGCAACTAATTAATTAATTAATTTGGGGTTTGATTTGATGAGTGTTGTTAGAATTGTCAAGTGTTATGCATTGAGAGTTTAAGACYAGAAATTGACAACATGAAAATGTTGGTTGCAGTGTGCAGATTTGCGGCACATGTTGTTGAGGAATGAGGAGTTAGACTTAGACGTGTGAATGTGATGATTAATCTCTGATGTGTATCCAACTTATTATGGAGTTTTTAAATCAATCCTCGGTTACTCCGCATTCTGTTAGGTGCCCTACAGTTGATCTACCACTGCCAACCGGTCATCCACTTCCGCGTCCCGCATTTGGGAATTGGGATAGTCSGATAGATGATACACATACATTTGGTGCATATGCATCCCACATACACTAGTCAATATGAATGGATGAATSAGGGAGATTGTGGGTCATTAGCAGGGACCACTGAGAGGATGAGATTGACGAGAATCAATAGGGGGAGTATTGGGTAGTGTATGTGTAGCTTTACTCAGCATTTGAACATGAGAAATTATACATCAATTGCAGCTATTTATAAAAAGCAAGGATATTCTTGTCTTTTCAATCATTAATTTTGGGAAAATTTGTGAATCGTCATTTTATAAAAGCTCCATTTTAGAAAAAAAAATACCTTATAAAAAAAATTTAAAAATAACTACCTTATAAGGGCATGTACAATGGCAAACAAATTGTCAAATTAGCTTACATTGTCACATAAGAATTCCATTATTTTCTATTTCAAGCTATTTTATATCACAATGGTTAGRTAATTGTTAAATTAGCTTTCCATTAAAACATGTTCCACTTACCTATATTTACTTGTGGGAACTACACTAATATTTAATGCACTTGCTTAGTTTTCCTCCCAAGCAAATTAGCTTGCCCAAGCTAATTTGRTTAATCAAGCTAATTGATCAATTTTGTTCCAATGGTTAAGCAAGTAGCTAGGGACTTTTGGAATTTGCAAGCTAATCTCTAGTTACAACCATTGCACATGRCCTAAAACTCAAAACTTTAGTGAGCAGCATCTTGTTTGTAAAATTTGAGTAGAGTAGGGACCATAGCGTAATTTCCTTACTAACTCATCCTAGAAAATACCAAAACATCTCCAATCATCTAATGTCCCTCTAATCACTCCAATCTCCCATTTAACTCCTCTTTTACTTATCTTTTATTTTAGGTGGTGCTAACTAATCTT
Organism: Bassia scoparia; assembly: GCA_008642245.1. Taxonomy (NCBI): domain Eukaryota; kingdom Viridiplantae; phylum Streptophyta; class Magnoliopsida; order Caryophyllales; family Amaranthaceae; genus Bassia; species Bassia scoparia. Next base: position 31,084 of record SNQN01001222.1, on the reverse strand, counting down.
TGGATTTGTAAGGTGATTATTTTGAAAATAAATAAATTAAAAGGTAGTTTATTTTAAAAAGTGGGTTTTAAAAGGTGGTGTTCACTAAATTTTACTTCATTCATTCTCTTTTGTTTGTCTTGTTTGGAATCAAGGAGAGAATTAAGAAAAATAAATCTTTAATTAAGAGAATGAGATAATATAATAAGATTCTTACTTGAAAAGAGAGTTTTTGACTTTTTATCAAGTATAATGGAAAGAGGTAATAAATGTGTCTTGGAAAGTTAATTTTGGGAGTAATCTAGACAATGATTAAGCTTTTATTTAATATGATGGATGAAAAATAGGTTCATTTATACATGAAAAAAGGGATAAAGTTGAAGTTAAAAATAGAAAAAATTCTAAACAAAACAAACATTTAGAAATTCCATTTATGGAAACATGACAAATAAAAGAAAACAGATGGAGTAGGTTTTATAAAGTAGTTATTTTAAAACTTTTTTTATAAGGTAGTTATTTTTAAAATGACCTTTTTATAAGGTAGTTTTTCACAATTTTTCCTTAATTTTTTATGAAAGAAAAAAAATAATGAGATCATTTGCTTTGAGACAATGTCAAGTGTCACTAACACATGAAAAAAGTTTTAAAAAATTGTCCCCTTATAAACCTGGGAGGTTGAAAAGTCAACAAAAATCAATTGACAATAACATAGATATATTTGACAAACTATGTTACTCTTTAACTTTTTTTTTTGACAAGGGAAAAAGGGAGTTAACCTCCCCAACTTAGACTAACACAGTGAAAATTCAAGAGTTCATTACAGGCCTTTTGAACTTAAAATATAACTTCGTTATTGTAGACTCGAATACCCAGGATCGCATCCACGGTAAATTTATGTAGCCCTCTAAACTTGATATGGAGCAAAGCTCTAGTTGATAAGTTRGCTACGCTTTCCRGAATGGCTTCTAACTCCTYTTTTAAAATGTCGTGAACATTTACACGAAGAGCTTGGTTCCAACTATCCGGCCCTCTCATAAATTCAGCAACCAAAACCTTCCTACCTGGATTATCGCCTGCTGCATATACTACCATCTCTTTAAACCTGATCGACACCGCGTCCGGGCACATACTATCACCGATTAGATATCGCCGATGCTCCCTGCCAAATCCCGATGGGGCTTTGGCCTCTCCAGCCTTTCTCCCTTGAGCCCTCTCTTTGCCTCTCGCTTGTAGGGTCACTCTATCATTTAKCATTCTCAGGATACGTTCCAGTGATATTGTCTCATGATTGAAGACCACCCTATTCCTCTCCAACCAGATACCATGCAACACATTTACAAAGTAAAGCACCAAATTATACTCTTCACGCCCTGGGTATTCCTTACCTTCCTCTTGTCCCATTTTGTAAGATCCCTTAGCCACCCGTAGGTCCATTCCTCCAAAGGAACAYCCTCATCAGCAGTCATGCGCAAACCTAGTCTTGATCCCCACCAGAGCCTTGAAGTAATCGGGCAGTCCCTAAACATGTGATTCCTAGTTTCTAGGTTTTCCTGTTGAAGGCAAGTTTTGCAGAAGATGCAGCTGGTGTCATTTGTTATATTTCTTTTAGCCAATTCCTCCCCTACTGTCAAGGCTTTGTTCATGAGTCTCCAAAGAAAGATCTTTAAATCATGACTAATGGGGAGAGCCCACGGAATGAAGCCGTCACCCTTTAGATTTCTCTAGGCTTTCTCTYAGGGTTCGCTAAAGTCATGGCTTTTTTTAATAACCTCATACCGTCTCCTGACTGTGTAGTTCCCATCTCTYCTACTCTCTTTCCTGAAGATGATGTCAGGTTGGCTGTCATCCAGTCCTATTTCTAGGATTTTTCCTTTTTCGCTAGGGTCAAAAGCGTTTTCTATAACATCGGCTCTCCATTGTCCTTCTTGTGTAAGAGATAAAACAACCGTGCTTTGCCAATCTACGTTAATCCTTCTCCACCCCTCCTTTGGATAGATCMCTAGTCCCTGTAGCCATGGATCCCCCAACTTAGCCTTGTTGTTGTTCCTTAGGCTCTAACCACAACCCTTTCGTAGGACCACAAGACCCCACTTTATTCCATTCCAACCCCATCTTCCTTGCCTTCTCAGAAGATCGCTACTAAAAAGGTTGATGTCTTCCACTTTGTACTTCGATCGGTACACCTGTGCCAAGAGACTATGCCTCTCGTAAATGATTCTCCACCCCATCTTCGCTAAAAGAGCCTGGTTGAAGAACCTACTATCCATGATCCCTAAACCCTTTTTCATTTTCTCTCTTATTATCTGTGCCCAACTCCTTCAATGCACACCACTTAGCTTATTGATGCCAGACCACCAGAACCTAGCGATGATTGCATTATCCTTCTCTAGGATACCCTTTGGAACTCGAAAGACAGACAGAACATGGGTACCCAAGGAATTGAGAACTGAGTTGATCAGAGTGAGTCTCCCTCCTTGCGACAGAAAGATAGAGRTCCAGGAGTTTAGTCTTTCCTCCACCTTATTCACAATTCCATTGAATATGTCTTTCTTGGTCGACCCGAAATCCGATGGGATTCCTAAGTATGTACCAAAGGACCTTTGAAGAGGCATTCCAAAGGTGCAAATAAGGTTTTTCTTCTCCTGAGTAGAGCATCCATTGCTTGTGACAATGGCGCACTTGTGATTATTAAATACCTCACCTGAAGCAACACAGAAATCTGACGGTGCCTTGCTCAACCCCTCACAGCCTGCTTTTAAGTATTCGAAGAAAAAAGCTGCATCATCCGCAATGAAAAGATGCGTGATCTCAGGTGCACCTCGTGCTACCTGAATTCCTTTTAATCCCGAGTTTTTAGCCTCATTAACTAGCCTTGTCAACGCTTCCATACAAAGAATGAAGAGGTAGGGAGAAAGTGGATCCACTTGACGAAGTCCATACTTAGGGGAAAATGGAGGAAGTGGTTCACTGTTAAACAAAACTGAGTAATTCACCGTTGAGACACAATTCATGATCAAATTCAAAAGTTTTTCCGGAATGCCTACCTTTTGAAGAACCTTTTCCAAGAAATCCCATCTGATTCCGTCATAAGCTTTMCTCATGTCTGTTTTGATCCTAACCTTTCCCCGCACTTTCCCCTTGGACGTCCGAATACATTCGAGAGTTTCATGGGCGATTAGCACACTGTTTGCTATTTGTCTTCCRGGGAKGAAAGCACTTTGATTTACACTTACCACCCGATGTAGAACTCTGCGCAGTCTATTTGTGAACATTTCGAGACTATTTTATAAGTCACATTGCAGAGACTTATTGGTCTGAATTCCTCGACCTTTTTTGGGTTTTCTTTCTTGGGGATGAGTGCAATAAGCGTCTGGTTTATCTCCTTGAGGATGCGGCCATTATTTAGGGAATGTAAAACCCTTTTCACTAAATCCTCCTTCACCTCTTCCCAATTGCGTTGGAAAAAGGCTGATGGTATTCCATCAGGCCCTGATGCCTTCCACGCACCCATCGAAAACAGGGCTCGTTTTACCTCCTTTTTTGTGAATGGCCTCGCCAAGAGATCTTGATCACCTTCATCAAAAGTCTAACTGATACCCCTTAGGCCCTTAGCTATCGCATAGTCCRGCTGGTTGTTTGGAGAAGTATTGGTCTCAACGTTGAAAACCCTTAAAAAGTGATTCCTCACCAACTCTTTCAATGCCACATTTTCAATGACAAAGTTGTCATCATCCCTTCTCAAATCGGTGATCGTATTCCGGGCTTTTCTACCTTTAACCTAGTTGAAAAAGAACTTGGAGCATTCAATGCCATCCACTCTCCATTTGATCTTTTCTTGTTGTGACCAATACTTTGACTTGATGTTCACATACTCATCAAAAGAATCGGTGGCCACCCTAAAATTCGTTGAATGATCACCCATTTCCATTGCCTRGTGTGCTTGTAAAACCCTATTTTCTAGTTCATCCCATTTTCTATTCRACTCTTTTCTTTTGTCTAAAACTCACTCTTGTATCAACCTTCTRACCCGTTTGCATTTCGATAAAAAATGGAACATTTGGGAACCTCCACATCTAACCTGCCACGCGTTCGAGATCACCTCTTGACACTCTGAGTAGTCCATGGCCTATACGGGAATTTTGAAAGTTCTTTTTGGTTTGAAAGTGCATGGGTTTGTATTGAGGWGAATTGGGCAATGGTCGGATAGTGCGATAGCCATATGTCTAAGGGTTGTGTTTGGATAGAAATKCTGCCACTCTAAGGTTGCATAAGCCTTATCCAGCCGTTCAAAGATACACTCCTCACCGTCCCTTCCATTCCACCAAGTGAAACGTGGGRCCTCAAAAGGAATTTCATACAAAAAATGGCTCGTTTTCCACCTATTAAACAAGTTTGACCCACCAATCCCTTTTTTGCTACTGTCTAAATCTACCGCAAGTGTACGGGTCAATTACTATAAATATAGGGTGAGCAAGGTATCGTATCCACAAGGAGGTCTAATCAAGTACCAAATTAAGAAATTCTAATATTATTTAGATGATAAACAATTGTGAAAATATTAATTAAACTAATTAAAAGCGTTAAAAGTCTAACAAGTATGAGAAGTGTTCTAGGTTTCGGGTTTCACCATTATTATTCTATTTCTTGAATATAAATTAATTGTAGGGTTGAAATACTATATGCAATGATCGAATTTCCTAAAGTATATAATCTCCTCTCCCAAGGTAGAATACGTATATCTATATCAATATTACGTCTACTTCCGTGATCATAATAATTGACATAAACTCATTAAGAACAGGAATTCAAGTAAAGACCACCCCAAGTGATAAACTATTCCTAAAATTATACTACTTGACGTTTGTTAATCCCACGAACTAATATTAAACTTACTCCCGCTTAATTTAAACCTTAACATATAATCAATTGGCCAGATTAATCATACGAAATAAAACAAGATTAACAAATTGCAATAATATAGATCACCAACAAATAATTTAAAACAATTGATAGAATAATAAAAAGCTACATCCTAACCTAGAACATAAAATTAGCAAGACATAGTGATCAAAGTAAACCAATTGTACAATGAAAAATCAATATTTGACATAATAATTATTCAAAGTTTAAACAATAAAATAGTTGAGAAAGGAATAGATTAAACTCCCGAATAGATAATGATCGGGTCCGTTCGCGCCTATCGTTTCGTACTCTCGTCCTCGTCTCGGCTAGTTCGTGCGTTTGATTTTCGTCTCCTCTCTATTGTCTAATATATTGTGTGTCTCCTTCTGATCCTTTTCCTTCATCCGTGTTGTCTCAGATATGTGTTCATTTGAGTATATATATACTCTTGTAGTTAGAGAAATTGCAAATTTCGATCTTTATCCCATGCGTGTGACTTTTGATTGCATGTTGTTGCTGAGCTGTGAATTGTTGATCTTGCTTTGCTGTGAAGTTATTATCCACTATTACTTTATCTTCCTATCTTCTCCTTGTTTCATCTTCTTTTGCACTTCCACGAATTCCCTTTCATTCTTCAATTTCTATTTGTTATTTATCCTTTGTCTCAAGTCTAAGCTATATAACATTAAATAGATCATCTTTAAATTCTCATTAACCATAAATATAAGAAATATAAATAATATGTGATAAAAAAATTCAAACACAATTAAATGGATAATTTTTCCACGTAAAATACTTTATCACTCAAATATTCAATATAGCCAAAAAGGATAGAATAATTAAATAAATGTCATAAACATACTCTAAATAGTATAATATGAGGATTAAAATGAGGTAAAATAAGCACTTATCAACTCCCCACACTTAAGGTTTTGCTAGTCCTCGAGCAAAAAAAAAACAAAAAATAAAATAAATAAATAAAAACTAAGCTAATAAAACAATAAACCTATACTCACTATCGTAGGAATCACGATTGCACTTAGCATGTGCAACAAGCCCTTTAAACCCCTAGGCTACCCTTGTGGACGAGTTTGGTCTTGTGAAGGTTTTCAGTTGGCATACCTACAAATTAAAGCACATTAAGAAGTTCCAAACTATGTAGTTCAAACAAGTGATCACTTGAAAAATCACAAAAAATCATTTTTTTCAAAACTTATTGGTTCACAAATTAATAAGCATGGATCAAACAATATTTCATAGCACCTTTTGATATGGCTACCAATCTTACCGCTTCTTCTCCCCGAATTTGATTCAACCTTTAATGGCAACCTCACATGGAATTATTTAAAAACACTCAATACTCTCAAAAGAAAAAATTTATATTTGAGTAAAAATTATGAGAGAATATGGTAACACTCAAAACTCAACTCAACTTGATTACTCAATCTTTAAGCTTGAATTTCATCTCACCCTCCACCGCTATAAACATAATACATATCTTAAATCATGAGGACTTTATATATTGGTTGTAATGAGGCTAAGGTTAAGGATAGGAATATATTTGGGAATGTGGTGTTAATAAGAGCATAACTAAATGGAGTATATAAATGATACACATGTTCTTCAAGTGTCGACGTCACGGAAGGACTCCATAGCTTCTTTAATAATAAACACCATTCTCCATCATCATTTCTATCCATTTGATTTTATTTGCACCTTTTATTTCACCTTTGCATATTTTTATTTTTTCTTTTTCGTCAGCATTATTTTTTTTTTTATGAATTCCCTTTTCATCTTTGAATCATCTTCATTCACCAAAACATATACAACAGCAATTCGAACAAGACTCCATTTAGTTAAGCTCGGGTAAATAATGGTGGAGGTCGCAGGCTTGTAATGTATGGTTAAATAAGAAAATAATGGACAATAAGGCTCAAAAGGGGTAAAACAAAGTGATTATGTATAGATGTAACCTATAAACTATGGAAGTTCTAATACGAAAAGAATGCCTCAATCATATTTAAAACATGTATAAGTTGCAATCTCAGGGAGAATTAATTCAAACTCAAGATATAAGTAAACAAGGAGGAGATTAATCACACATGAATANAACATAAATCAATTTTTTTATTTTTGAAAAATCACTTGTTTCACACAAAGGAATAGAAATTCAAAATGTTACTACACTAAGACTCTAGCTACTAAGTACTAAAAAAATGTTGAATTGCAACAAGAGAAGTAAACATTGACAAGTAAACTTCGATGGAGTAAATTCCATGTGGGACGGTAGAAGGTAAGTGAATTGAATGCACTACCATATAAGCATATAGCCGGGCATCTCTAACAAGGTGTGAACCTTGTTCAGTTGTTGCTTTTCAACTAAAATAAAAACAGAAATAAACTACTTATAAAATAAGAGAACGACAACTAAAAATTCTAAACAAATTTCGATAGCACCTCCCCATAAATAGGACTAATCCAAAAATTTTAAACCACCTGCATAACATGTATATGTATTGCAGCTAACTTATCCAGCATATACTAAACAAATCTAGCCATTTAAAACAAAAAATTGGCACATATAAATATAATTGCCACTCCCCTATACTTAGATTGAACATTGTCCGCAATGTTGTGAAAATAAACTGAAAACAGGGGGAAGAAGTAAGGCTGAATTGAAATAACAAAAGCATGGAAAGAGACAACCTGGCACATTCTTGTAAACTGCAAAGTTAGAAGATCCAAGGTATACTCTGGAAACCAAATCTAGCATGCATAACAGTTTCTCTAGCTCCTGATTGATTAGCTGTAACAACACAAAACACTTAGGCGAATAAATTCTTATAGACTCGTACCTATAAAGGGAGGAGTAATGAAAACTATTAAAAAATGAACATAATAATAAGATAAATAAATAAAAGATTGTAATAATTAAAGGGTAAGAAATCTTGGGTTGCCTCCTAAGTAGCGCTTGTTTTGAGTCATGAGCCTGACTATTTTGATACTCAACCTTCATTAGGATCTTCTAAGGAGTAAGTCACTCCTTTAGGCACTATATCACCAACTAAATAAGGTTTAAGTCGTTGACCATTTACCTTGAAAATTTCAGAATTGCCCTGTATATCAACTGAACCATAAGGATTAACTTTCACGAAAGTAAAAGGTCCAGACCATCTAGAGCGTAACTTTCCTGGAAATAATTGAAGTCTTGAATTAAAAAGTAGCTAATTGTTGTCCTACTTCGAATTCCTTATGGTTTATATGCTTGTCATGCCAAAGTTTTGTCTTTTCTTTATATATTTTCGAATTCTCATAAGCATCTAACCTAAATTCTTCTAATTCACTTAATTGCAAAAGTCTATTAGCTCCAGCAGCCTTAAGATCCATATTCAATTCTCTAATAGCCCAATAAGCTTTTTGTTCTATTTCGACAGGCAAGTGACAAGATTTACCATAAACTAACTATAAGGAGACATGCCTAATGGAGTCTTAAAAGCTGTCCTATATGCCACAAAGAATCATCAATCTTATTGGTCCAATCTTTCCTAGAACTATTGACGTTTTCTCCAAATTTTCTTTAGCTCTCTATTGCAAGTTCTACTTGACCATTAGTTTGGGGATGATAAGCTAATGCTACTTTATGTTTCACCCATATTTCCTCAAAACACTATCAAGTGGCCTATTACAAAAATGAGAGCCTCCATCACTTATTAATGCCCTCTGGAACACCAAATCGAGAAAAGATATTTTTCTTGGAAATTTCATAAAACTTTAGAATCGTCAGTTTGAGTAGGTATAGGCTTCAACCCATTTAGAAACATAATCAACTGCCACTAAATGTATTTATTGTTAAAAGATGGAGGGAAAGGACCCATAAAATCTTTCCCAGACATCAAACAATTCAACTTCAAGAATAATATTCAAAGACATTTCATTTCTTTTAGAAATATTACCTACTCTTTGGCATTTATCACACTTACTAACAAAATCTCTAGCATCTTTATACATAGTAGGCCAATAAAAACCAGATTGCCAAACCTTAGCTACTGTTTTATTTGTACTAAAGTGACCACCACATTCTAATGAGTGACATTGCTTCAATATATCAAAAATATATTCCTCAGGCACACATCTCCTATTAATAACATCAACACAAAATTTATATAACAATGGTTGCTCCCAAAAATAATGTTTAGCATCCCAAAAGAATTTATTTTTCTGATGATAAGTTAACTTACGGCTATGGTCCTTCTACTCCGCACGGCTCATCACATTGGTGGCATTCATCCAGACACGGTAATGAGCAGATATCTTGTGGTCACCTCGAGCAAGTGGGGTCACCTCAAGTGTAGAATGGGATTCCCGGTATTTCTCCCACTCTATTGCATTGCCCGAATGCAAGTGCTTGTCCTCAGGACGAACTGTGTCAACAGTGGGAATAAGGTGAACTTTACCGAATTACCTCATCACCCTTGAAGCGAAATAAAAGGTCAACACAGTCAAGCTAGCCATGCGCACATATGAAGACAAGCGAGTATGCACCATACTCCTAATACCCCACTAAGGGACAGTCCACCGCATGAGAATGCCACGATTAACAAGGATAAGAATCCACTCATGCTGAGATTTGTTGACATGGACCCTCATACAAGAAAAGAATCCCTTAGCAGAATATTTGACAGGATTCTAGAGCGCCTATACTAGGCTCAATGGCTCCATCAGCCAAATCTATCAAGAAACAGCAGCATGTGCAATATTTAGTCATCACATCAATAAACAAGCAACAATATTTGTATAACTGCACTATTTTGGAAATATCAAGACGAAAATATTGTAACTGCAACAAAACGGGACATCCAGACAAGGGCGCATGCGCATCCTTTTTAAGACGGTCAAGCATCATGAATAACTCCCTCGTGCACAATGGCATAGGAGTACAGCTAGCCTCGCATTGCTCAGCAATAGAAATGATGCTAGCATGACCAACATTCGGCTTGCCATGAACAAACAACAAATGCGCAAACAAGCAGATCATAATTGAACATCTACGATAAAATCTACGGCAAGAGGCATCATTAGTGATATAATCAACTAAGGCAAGCAAGTCAATTTCCCGACCATGCACTATGCGTCGTGAAACAGTTGTACAAATTCTCAAATATCGCTCATATTCGTCAACAAAACGATCGTTAGTATTGGGGATACGAGGGAGACTTACAACAGGCCAAGCAATAATAGCACCAAGTTCCTCAGGCAAAGGAACAATTTCCTTGTCCGGAAGACGAAAGCAATGTGTCAATTGGTCCCAGGCCACAGGCTTATAGCAGCATAAAGAAGGCTTGTATCGAGACTTACATACCTTAAAGTCAAGAGAACACCACAATTCATCCTTGCAAGGTCCTCCCTTTCACGAGCATCCAAGTTTCGAAGCACATCAATCAAAGCATTAGCAAAGTCTCTCTCCATTGGATTTGTTGCAAATTCTTCGATGTAATGAATTAAATGAAGTCTAAAGCAATGTAAGAGAGGTTTTTAAGTACTAAGGAGGCTGTAATGAATGAATTAGGGCATGCATAAACCCCTATTTATAAGCAATCAGGCCGAACAAACTTGCTTAAAATCAAAATTTGGGTTAAATCAGCTCGATTTTGGGCGTAATGATGCCCAGCCTGGGCGCTATTACGCCTAGTTTGGGCTTATTTTGGCCGATTTTGCTCCCTTTAACTGCTCCCATGCACTTTGGCACGCAGTTCTTGGTCCAACCTAGGTCCTTCCCTGCATTTTCAAATAGGAATGAGCCGACATTCGTCTCAACAACACAACGCAACATACACAACAACACGAGACGATCGACGTCGTCTTAGAAGTTTAAATACACACATTGCATATAGTTAGTAAGTTTGCTTTTGCAAGTTGTAATCAAAGCTCGGCATTACAAAATGAGCTATGTCTAGATTCGTACACAAGTCTAGGCATATTTATACAAATACTTGAGTCCAAGCTAGAGTCGAGTCAAGTCAAGTAAAGTTAAGCAAAAGTCAACAAATAAGTCTAAATAGGTCTAAGTTAAGTCCTAAAATCAACCAATTCAAAGCTAGGGTCACTCCCCTTCCCTACAGGTGATAGGTACATTTACTGCTTGCGACACGCCGACAAACCGAGTGACAATAGCATATGCAAGGCAGACTCGTCCGGCAGGTCATCAGGGAGAGAAACCACAAAAGAGGTCCCTGGTATGGTAAACTGAGTCGAAGGTCCAGGCTGAGCACGGGAAGTCGAAGCGCCGCCCGCAAACCTCGTGCCCGACGAGGTCGAAGCTCCACCCTAGTTAGAAACTGGTCTCATCCATGCATCACCATCGACGTCAACGTCCTTCTCGTCGCCTTGACAACCCTGCAAAATGATTTTCAAGTCAAAAATGGGTACCTGTGTAACACCCCAATAATTCTCCACTTTACCTGTGAGATATTAAATGAAAATACGGAGAACCATTGGCATGTCACCGCCACGTGTTAAAACGTTTAGGCTAAAATGATAACTTGCAGCGGAAATCAAAGGTAGAAAATAGTTCAAACCAAAGTGTCAAAATCTGAAATATAAAAACTCATTTAACAAGTTGGAACCATCAAGGCCCTTATTCGCAAATAACGGTAAAATTCCTTTTCAAACATAATAAACTCGA
>SNQN01001221.1:0-102293 GCA_008642245.1 Bassia scoparia | reverse complement strand
CTGATTCTCTTGAGATAATTGGGGCTGAGGGATCACTGAACCAGACGTGTCCCAGCCGGGTTTTGGGCTGCCCACTTCTCATTAGGTTGGGAACTGGCGCTGATGGGCTCCATAACTCATGTTCTGGGTTCGATGCAAGGGCTTGGAGTCGACTTCACCCTGTTCTCCAAGAAAGACCATATAAACCTTAGTGACTTCCTTGTGCATATTATGCATACTATCGCGATTATTAGCAGAAATTGCAAACTTCGATTGTTCCTTAATTCTCAATGGTCATCTTACGCATAGCAGATTGAATGTTTGCAAGGTTGCCCTTTCGATTTTTGGAAGAAAACAATTCGTTGTTTTTTTTTTGCAATTTTTTTTCTTACTTGTTTCGAATTGTTTTGTTTTTCTGTTTGATTTTCTAGACATTTGCTCTGTCTTGATTTCTTGTTTTTTGTAAAGGGCACGGCAAGCGACATGAGATGATCTGATCCATATGATCCTATGTGGTTCCCAGGGGTATATGCCTATTGTGTCAGAGCCTACGTCTGTGTGGCTCGAGTGCCACGCGTCCCAATAGATGTCCTAAGTCAACTCTAGTGTCAATGGTCTGTGCCTGCAACCCTTAGGTACGTCAATGGAGTCAAGACCTGGATGTATCAGAGTCATATCGCTCGTGCGCTCCCTGTAATGTCAAGGGTCAAGACCCTAAGTCAGTACTAGTCTGTGTGGGTCACTAAGGTGAAAGCTACTGGTCTATACAGACTACCGAGGCAGAGACGTCATGACTACCAAAGGTTCCACTTGACTAGCGCTATGAAATGCATGACGTGAACTAAAAGATGACTCCATGGACCTTATGAATAGAGTGCTGTGTTAAGATCTAGAACCTGGCTAGTACAATGCTAGGACTCCCGTACATACTACACCATATACAAGGACACATGACGGCCAAATTCTCACTATGGTCAGTCTAGGTTAAGTCGCAGAGAGTGCTACCCGCCTAAGGGCAGAGCCTTGGTCCAGTTTTCATCCACTTGCAACTTAGCGATGTAATGCCATAGGGATACCCTCTTATTGCCACGCATCAGTTAACTACGGTTCTGACACAGCGGCTCGGTGGGTAGGTGTGTGATAAGGACTTTGGATCCCTTAGTCCTCCATGCGATCACAATTGGTAGATCTCCAAGTGCAAACTAAGGGTCGGTATCCCCCTTTGATAGTCTCGAGCATAGAACATGCTCGATGAGTGAGGACCACATGGATGTGCCCTAAGCGCGACCTTATTTCGGAAGGCTCACACTGCAAATGCAAATATCCATATAAGTTGCTGAGGAATTACGGAAGACACTTTTCAAGGTTGTTCCACTTCACCTAACGGTGATGTCAATCCCACGTGAAGAGTCGTCAGATTGTTACGTGGACGTGTGGGCGCGCCCTCAGCGCGTATGACTGGCGTTATTCGTTAACTATTCTTGCGGATCTCTCACAATGGAACGTCAACTGCGGCGGGTAGGAGCGCGCGGCCATGTACTACCATCCGAGGTGTAGGTGCGTGGCTTGAGCCGATCCGCACCCGCGTTGAGTGCGTCTGTGGGTAGTCGTTGTCGGATATTGAGGGGAGATCGAGCCACCGTGCTAGAAAGGTTATCGTCACGGACGCCCCGAACGTTGGTGCCAAACCATGGCCCCGTCCAATCAAGTCATACCATGTCGTGCGCTTTTCGGGGACATGGGTGACTGCATCAGATCTGTACCCATCTCTCGCGCATGTATGTCTGGCCCTCTATTATCGTTGGGCTCATCAGTCTGGTTATCAAGTTCCATTAATAGTACCTACGATTTTTTGGATGCAACACACTTACGTTTCTTTTAGCACTCTTAGGAGCGCTTCTCACCCTTGAGATATCACCGTTATGAAAGGTGGTGTTCTAGTTCCTTGCACAGGGACTCCTAACCTCAGAATTTTCGTGACACTTTGCTTATTAATTCATATTAAACTCCGGCTTGGTCCTAAAACAAGGACTTGTCCACTTACTGTAGGTTATCATTCTGGATGTTAAACAGTGATTTCCCATCAATTCCCGGGGTCTTTGTTTTGCCACAACCAATATTTATAACCAAAGATTACTACCAATAATTGACAACAGATGCAATAAATATGAGGTGTCATCACTTCGCACAGCCTAGTATATGGCAAACTCATCTTGTCACCCTTCAAGGTAAATCATACAAGAAAAAAAGAGTTATGTTTGTGTAAACGCAATGAACGATTCCGTTTGCTTGTATCGCCTACATGGCATAACGCAATAGAACTAACGATTGTTAGTTCCTTGGTTTAAAACGCAAGCGGCCCAATGTTCTTTTCGCTCTGAATTTGCCATACCAGACCGGCAATGTAAGAATTGTTTAGTAATTTACAAGGTAGAATGATACATATGAAACGAATTCCGAATCAAGGATGAAAATCGATAATCAATTGAACAACAATTGAAATGAACGTTACTAAAACCTCTCCCTCTACATATTTCAGTATAAGAACGATTTTCAACAATAGAGTTTCTCTACATGCTTTAATATTTAGCACATTCATCACAATTGGCTTCTAGTCTAACTATTAAATAATACAGTGAGAGAGAGATTATTGGTGAGCCATCTCCGTAATTCACCTCTTTTGCGCCTTGTTTGATCGAGAATGCAGAATCGCAGGCATTTGATACATATAACGCAATGGCTGTGTCATAGTGTGTTTCATTGGGAGTCGTTTTAGAGAGGATGAGGAGGTATGGCGTAGGAAACAGACAGAAGTCGTGCGTAGAAGTACGAGGCTGATGTGAAATGTGTCTGGACTGAATAGGCAAGAGCCGTATTTATGAGAGCTACGAGGCACTCAAACACTCTCAGTGCCTTGGAACATCACACCTGCGATATTATCGCTCGTCATTCTGCGGACGTTTACGTCTGCTTCCTGGCGGTATGATTACAGCTCGTACCATCAGCGTTAATACGTCGCGCTTGATTTTACTCAAGATGTTGGCCAAGTTAAAATCACGCATAAGGCTGAGCGTATGATACGCTTACTGATTTGGCGCGTATATTCGCTTCTCATGTGCTTGCAGACGTATTTCCGCTCTAGATTCTCAGTCTGCGTTCTGATTACGCTCTCAACTGACTTTGCCATTATTTTTCTTTCGCAAAAACTCGACATATTATTTTGATGACCTGTTCCGATCTTCTTCGGTGACTCGTGTTCTTTTGAATCTCGCTAGCGTCGCATTCCTTAGGTATACGACCCTTGCTGCGTCTCACAGTCAACGGAGCGTCTCCTAGACTTGTTTAGAATGGTTATCCACGCTATGTTTCCGTCAGTATATCTCTTCTAATTATTTCAAGTGTTATTTTCTACTGCGTATTGCTGCGTATTTAAACATTGCAAATCACCATGAAAATTCATAGAAGAACTCAGAACAAATAATTTAAAAACTGGCGGATTCTCCGAACAATGCGGACCGGACTATGGATGAAACACTTCATAAATTAAGGCAGTAGAGAGATCGCCTTTGAAAACCCTTTTTGAAAACGAGATACCTTTTGAAAAAACACCTCGAAGATATATCTTCTCTTTGCTGCGTGTGCCCTTCTTGACCGCTTGGTGCGTTCATTATTTCCGACCTTCGACTTCCGCCATATTTCCAACTTTTGATGATTCAATGCATCTGTTTTCTAATTCGAAACTCAAACCGAGAGCAGCGTGATCCGTTTTCATCACGGCATTACTTCATATTTGTGGCGAGCACACACTTGTGTCAGGTGTCTACAAATACCACGTTCTACCCGCGTTCTATGTTTCGACTCAGAACAAGATGCCTTCTGAACTCACGAATAAGTTGTATCTACCGTGACCGAGTCCCGTTACTCGGACTATATTGCGTGTCACAAGGTCACCACTTACAACGGCAACTTTATTCTTATCTCGGTTCTTCGCTCCGATGATCATCAAGGTCTTCTCAAACACAAGTTATACCCATGGCTGATTCTCTCATGCTCGTTTGATTTTCAGTCATGTCGTCACATTTTTTCTGAATTCGCCAGTATTTTTAAATTATTTTTCTGGATCGTTTCTTCTCTGACTTTCTCTAGCATGATATTTTTGCAATGTGCTTACACTTACGCAGAATTACGCTTTAGAAATACGACCTGCTGTGAATAACTTAGTAATAAATTACTACTGTGAAATACGGTGGAAGTCTTCTAGAAGACCTTCTAGCAAATCCTTGCTAGTGAGTGAGAGCAAGGAAGTTCAGCTCTGACGTCTGCGAATCTCAAGGGACATCTCCTCGAGATCAAATCGGTAGGGAAATCAATAATTCGAGGTTTTTGGAATCCTTTTCTCTATACCGTGCCAAAGTTTGGAGGTATCAATACCCCATCTTGGTATGCGAGCTCGTATATATGGCTCCGTTCGTCCCCAGGGAGTGACGTATTGATTACGCCTCCGCTAGCAAGCGTACTCTGTAGCAACGCTCACGGGCCCGTATACTACATACGCTTTTTCCAGGTCAGTTTTTATGGAGAAGCCATGCAAATGGTCTACAGGACGTATGATACGGCTTACTTAGGGAGCGTTATATGTACGCGTCCTTCCTGGTGGCTATTATACGCTCTCTCGTTGCTAGGCGTCATAATCAATGACGCAGGGTTTCTATTGTTGCCTTCATTTCTTGATGCCCTCCGTAGCCTAAATATATCATACTCCTCCTTGCCCGTGTTTGCTTCAGTCGCGGACCGTTGCACTTCTTCAATACGCTCTCACACTAGGCTCTCAGACACGCACAATTCCCGAGTCATCACATCTGACTCCATTTTCTTCTCTCTCCTCTAAACACCTGGACACCTGATCCAGCTCATTCCGTTTTTTCAATTCATAGCACCTCCGTTTCTCGAATTATATCAAATCTCGATTGTATCTAAGCGGTATTATACAACTCTGTAGGATTAACTCACAAACATACCCTATTTTCTCACTTCTTTTCTTTTTGATACCTGTATTCGTGTCCTCTGTTGACAATCTTGCATCCGTAACCATCATTTCGTTTATGCTCAGCTTTCAATATCTCAGATCTAAATTCACATGTCAGACAATCTCACTTTTTCATTCGTTCTAGTATCCAGATAGTGTATGGTATTTTCTTCATGTTCTCGCATGTTCCAAAGGTTTTTTCGGTTTCAGCATCTCATTTACTATCGTTGTCGTGTTGTCTCAATTTAACTAGATTTCCGGCGCTGTATGTTCTGTCCTGCTATCACTCGCAATCTCAATCTGATGAAGGCCGCATCTCCCTTTTGATGTCTTTTGTGTAGTGTGTCTACTAAACCGACAGTTTGACATCTTTGTTTTGTGCCAGTACCTCAAGGTGAGGAGGACCACACGAGTGTTAGCATTCGATATCATGTTTAATACTAAACCTTTAGTGTCTGATGCGTCTGTGATCACACTTATTAGTATGATCCTTTTTACCCACAACTGTTGTCTTTATAATTGTTGTGTACAAGGAGCCGGGCAATTTAATCGTTTGTTCACCATTTCAAAGCTCAGATATCATGACGACCTCGGTTTCTATAGCACCTTAAATTAACGATTGACAACAATAGTTGATCGCCTCTGTTCCATTATAGATAAGGTATTTGGTTCCTGTAACATTTATACATGGACCCACTCTTCTACGGTAAATCATGTGCGCCTTTTCAAGTCCCACTTGCATCCAATTTATTGTTTTCTTCTGATCAATTGTTCATGTCTTATGGTAGCTACCATGAGATGCGGAGTATGAGGCCTACATGCCGGGGCTGAATTGGTGTCTCACTCAGCTCTCGTTCTGTGTTACTCCCATCCGTGCTCCACGAACACTCCACCGCACTGGGCACTGTTGAGCTTGGACGGTGGTCGGCCTGCCCTAAATTCTGGCGAGCGCAATATGGTTTTCGGGCTGTCCGCTCTGTCTACTTTTGCCGCTTAACCCCCCTATTTATAGGCCGGTTGTGGCGATCCCCTCCATTCGACGACACAACCCCCAACGCATTCACCTGCGGATTCCATGGCTCAACTCCATGACACTGAAGGCTCGACTGGCGTGCCCACGCCCTCTAAGGCGGGCGCGAAGCGCCGGTTTACACTAAGTTGCGATCCTTTTTGTCGTCCTCTGATTCTTTTTAGGTTCGTCCGCAACTTTCATTCGTCACTTGGCGCCTGATTAAAAATTCTCTCTTACACTTACTGACTGTTCATACATATTATTACCTTAGTCTCCCATTCTCTCGACCGTACTATATAGATCGACACAGACTATTCACCTCGTACCCATCCTTTTCGCTGCGGCCTAGTGCCTTCTCTGGTTCTTATCATTCTGGTATGTCATTTTCCATACGACAGAGATATAAAACAAGATGTAGGCTTCAAAAGACTAGATTGCTGTGGAAAGCTATCGGACTCCCTCCACTCCAATTACGAGTTAAAAGCTAATTTCTTTTTCTGTTTTTTTATCGCCTTTCTTTTTCTTGTCTTCTGTTTTGCCCTACCGCCGTGCCCCCGCGCGACGCTCTTAATTTCACACCTTTACTGCCGCTGATCTTCTCTAACCCTATGCTTGTGGTTGTCTTGCATTCGAGCGGACGCTAACAGCCTAGATCAGGCACTTTAGCTTCTAACGTCGTAGATTGGCAGTGAGGGAGGCATAGCTTCTCGGACTCTCTCTAATAGCTCTCTGATCTCGTGCCCCAACCCGCCAGGCGATGTATTCCCTTTCTTTAAACATCTTCCGTTGATTGTCAGTGTAATATCTGAAGTTATTCTACATAATACAACGCTGTTTTGATAGACAGATTGCTATGACATGCATCACGTGTACTTTGTTCTCTTAATTCATTTGTAGACCCATCTGCACGATCAAGGCTAATTAATGCCTCGCCAGTGCAACAACTAGATTTTTGACTATGGCGATTGGAATAGAAGACTCCTGTACGCCTGACAATAAAGCGAGACATAAACAGCAGATATGCTCAGCTTGTAGGGGCTTCGCCCGTTAGGAGGGCGTGATACCTTCAGCTTCAGTGTCATGGTTAGTTGATCGCCCCACTTCGGCTACACGAGTTCCGGCCTTTACTATTATGTCTGATCAACCTGTCTATAGCGTGCTGGGGCCTCTGCGTCGATCGAGGCAATGTGTCGATGATGTGGCTAGATCCGAGCTCTGCTATCGGATCTCTCCGATAACGTAGGCTGACGGCGCTGAACGCTCTATCTAGGCGCTAGGGTGTATTCCCGGACGACTTACACGCCGCCGTTAACACCTCTATATCGGTGCCACATCTCGACCTCTGGTGAAGACTGGTGTCTCTCACCCGTCCCAATCCTAACGTACCAAGCGTCGTGGTGCGTTCGACTCGGATGGACACGTTGGCTCGCCTCGATGTGTCTAAGCGGCGATATGAGATCGTCACGATGGTCTAGAGCCGCCACGCATCTTCTCTGCCCGCGCTCGCTGTTAGACTAGGTATGCAGGGCTTCTCTAACTCGCGTTCATTGTTGTTTACTCCATATACTAAGTTCACATCTATACATCGAACACATCCTCGCTACTTCGGTTCCCAAGTGCGAAAGCGCGTTATTCCGTGAGTTCTTGTTTCCCATGAGTGCCTTTGGCATACGCGACGCTGGGTACATGCCTCGCAGGCTGAGTGCATTTGTTCTCGGTCCCTGCTCCTACCCTAGTGTGCTGGCGAGCTTGACCGCTCTATTGAATAGTAGCCAACACGAATACTTCTACAAAGTGGCATCCAGACTGCGTGAGATCTCTGAACTGCCATGCTTGTGTCCGTGAATTGTTAGTCCACATGTATGAATTATTAATCCCCGGTTGGCCTTCAGTATCCATAGAACCACACACCGCGTGTTCGTCCGACCATTTATCTGACCCTTCTCAGAATGTGCGTACACACTAACGCAACGCCTTACCAGCTCGTTCACTCGCGGTTCTTGTCTTATCAAACTATACATATCCATGTAGTTTACAGCTGGGTAAAAGATATATAATATACAAGCACGTGAAACACAACGGTTGTAAACCTGAGTAATATGTATGTGTGTCCTCCTCACCTTGTCACTGCAACACATCAAATGTTAACTAAACTCAAAGGAATCGCCTTTCGACTGAATTGATAATTGAGGACAAAAAAGCGCAGCACGCTCGCTGTCATCAACGTCTCATCAGAAATAAGAGTGGCTACTGTTCAGCGGTTAAGTTGACTTAACCAGTTCACTTGAATTAGATTATAGTGCACTAATGAAAACCAAAAGAAACTCAATAGGAAAACATTTGGGAAAACATGAAGTAACCATATACCTACATATTTACTTCATTGATGAATCGAGTTAAAAGTGAGTTGCTCATATCCATTGTTTTTAATTGTAACTCTAACATACTTCATAACACACTGACTGATTCATCCATCGATAGTGCACAAGACCAAACACAGGGATACTCATAAACTCGAAACAGATGTTTGAGAATCATAGCGTTCATTGGCGAGTGTACGTTAATCTCAGAATTCCCCATCGACTTAGTACCGCCCCTCGTATTAATTTGCGTTTGTGTATGGAGCCTCGAACAGCAAATAATCGATGCTCAGTTGAATTTGAAATCTGCCACCGACATGTGTTTCGTGAGTGTTGTATTCCCAGATAGCGGAGGGTAGGAAGAGTAGGCTCGGTCAGCTTCGCTCCAGGCGATCCAAATTGTCCTGGTGTGGCGTGGTGTTCTGAGACCGTGAACCAGCTGTGAGAGCCGTCATGACAAGATCAAAGTGTCCCGCGGCTGAGCCAATTTAGCGGCGGCCTCAAAATGGACGTGGCATTCTATAGGCGTACGACTCAATGCAAACACTAATGACGGCACAGGAAAACAGCTCCCCTGCGCTTCGTCGCTTACAGGCGGGGAGTGTACTGTCAGTGTCTTCAGCTAATTACAGACAGCGAACCGGCCGCGGAGCCTCTGTCATATCGCGGCTCGCTACAGATGAGCGGCCCAATAATATCGCGCACTGCTCGTTAGCACCTACCGAGCTTTTGCAACCTTGTTGTCTCGTCCATTTGTCCTATATAAAACTCATTGAACATAATCCATAGCTTGAACGGCCTTTGATGATCGCTGCATACTAGTGACAGTTCGCCCCGCACATTCGGCGTATATTGAGAAGCTCGTGTCCTATCGCGCTCAGTACCGCTGCAGCCAGACGTTGACATGATTATCGTCACAGTGCCTTCCTACGCTGCAACCTCCAACCTGCCGTATTTATACGGCTCACATCATATGCCGTATAGTACTCTTTCCTAACACGCCTCGAAATGATTTGCACTTCCTCCGTCATTATCTACTTCGCTGAGCTTTCCATCTTGATTGCACGGCACCTTAGGACCTTCGCCGACATAATGCTCTCCCAGCAGTCAACTGCACTTGTTCCTCAGAATGGTTATGCTAGAGACTTACCACGTATTTCCGGAGGCTCTTTTCCTCTAACTCGTATTCACGACTTCATTAGTTCTCAGTGCGTACTACTTCGGCGTAGTATCACACGATTTGCAGAAATATCTACTTACTAATGCATAGGGCAATAAGATCAGAAGAACAATATAAGATTGGTCTCCTGGTCGTATTTCCCTCGGGTATTCTCAACAAATGGTACCCTGCAGACCATGATGAAACTCTCGAAAAACCATCGAGAATCGCCAGTCAGAGGCGGGTAACTTGCTCTGAAAATTTGCGCTTCAGTCGACGAAAACGAAATGAATAATATGTTTGCGCTGTTGTCTCCTGAACCTTTGCTCATTAGTCGTTTTACGAGTACGACCTCACGCTTAGTTTCCACACTCTTCTGCTGAGTTCAAGCATCTTCTTCGCAGGACGTCGAAACACCCGAAGCTATGCGCAGACGGGCGTGCTATGTAGACATATCCTTCTGAGACACAATGTGTCTCCCCAAAGTGCAGCTCATCCATGATGAAACCATGTCTCTCATCGCCGTTTCTCGCGTTTTATGTTTCGAATTATGAATACGAACGATGCTATTGCACAATTCATTAAAGAGTTGGAAATGTCGAAAGTTCGTCACGATCCGGAAATTATTCGACGGTCACAAGGACTCGAAAGCAAAGGCAAATCATAATTCTTCTGATCGGTTTTTCAAAGGTTTTATCGAAGGTTTTCAAAAGGTTTTCAAAGGATCGATTCTCATGCTTAACTTTGATGTTCTTGGTCACTGGGTCCCGCTCCTCCATCAGTCTTCATTCTCCGGACGATTCCTGCCCTCTACTGTCTCCTCATATTTTAAATTAATTTTTCTGATATTACTTATACTTCATCGCATTATTCTAATGCATGAATTTTCATGCCTAATGTCTCCTAAATACGCAGGCAGTAATATCGCTCAGTAATAAATACGTATTGAAGCTACTTTACGCAAGTATATCTCCTGGGATACATACGCTGGAACCTATTTACCTAGACCTCTCTCTCCTTCACTCAGTACATATCTCGCTCTGCCGTTGCATTGAGCGCAGTCAGTGCCCAGGTGTCAACTCTGTTGTACGTAGATGTGAGCGTATTTGCGATATTCATAGGATACTCATCACCGATCTACGTATATAAGCTAATCCGCGTGCAGGGTGTGATTGCCATCAGAATCAAATATTTATTTTCTCGGTGTCTCTCTTCCTTCATGTGGCCACTACGCAATCCTATAATCATGCACGCGACTGATATCCATAAGTTAACGGTGCGTCGTCCATTCCTTGATATATCAGCCGTATAGACCCGACTCAGGTGCTGATGTTCGCTGAATCTCCCGTTGTCAGTCCTCATCCTATCTCGTATCGTTCCCTGATGACGCTGAACTACGCATCTAACCTCTGATCGTATCGAATTCTGCTGACTTATATACGTGATCACTGTTCCATCAACCAGCTAGCGCCGTGCGACCTATAAATCCTATGGATCAGCTCAGACTTCTGATTGTCGTCAGAGTATTCCTTACGGATACGTTCGTTACCTCTGTGCCTCAAAATGCCTGGTGAAATCCATGAAGCAGGTAAATCATATCGCTTGTCGACCATTGCACGAGCGCGTAGCTTAATACGGCGCCCATCCTATTTACATACGCAAGGAGTAGCCCAATGCGTATTAACGTCGTAGTTACAGCGTATATTTACGCAGGGCTTTTTCACAGCTCTGTTTTTTGCCTCGTGCCCGTATAAATACGGCTCTTCGCCTAGTTCAGTCCGACACCTTCACACCTCGAGACTTCTTACCGACGCTTCTTCTGTTTCCCCTACGCATACTCTCTCTACTCAGTTACATAAACAACTCAAAACCTACATTTACCAATTCCGTTTTAGTTCACACGAGCATCGATTCTCATTCGCAGAGTCAACATATAGCTGATAAAAGAGGTTGGTGAATTTCTGAGATTGATACTCACAATAGCATCTCATCCTGCCGTCATTCACGTCTTCTTTTAATAGTTGACGCTAGACTCAACCCGTAGCTTACTTCTGAGTTTTTAATTAATCTTTAACAAGCGCGCAATTGGCTTGATAACTCACTTTTAATTCGTTCAGTCATGCTGTAATATTCTTTGTAGGCGTCCTCTTAATTACACGTTTTCCCGATTGTTTGTCAGTGTGTTGCGTTTTTCATCTCTCGCTTTTTCGATTTCGTGGTCTCACTTGTATTCATTCCTTGTGCCTCTCACTTCGTCGATTTACTAACCAATTCTTTATTCTTTGTGATGCAAATACCCTTCGCGCAGGGCGGAACACATATGAATCCACTGCGCCATTTGTTCGTTTCCTAATCGCAAGGATTCTAACATATCGTGTTCTCCACTTCTTGAGTGCGTACCTGTAGCTGCCGAGGCTTCAATGGCACAGGATTGTCGTCTTGTTCACCATTTAGCAGTTTCTATCAACCACCGGAAAACTGGTACTGGATCGTTTCTTCACTCGCAGCGTACGTAGTCGAGCACCGCCGTCACGGTCTTCGTGGTAGAGATGTGAGTCTCGTGCACTGCTAATTCGCGATCTGATTATATTAGCTTATAGTCCAGACACGACTTTCGCTAATTATATCTTTGCCTTCCTATGTCATTATTTTGTACTACTCTGTGATATAATGTTTTGCGTACACCTACAATGACCGGAATTTCATATGGGAATCACTTTAAATCAGCGGCTGTTAAACTATGGCAGAACCTCGTCTTTCTATGCGCACCGTTTTCTTAGATATATGATTTAATACTGTGCCAAAGTGGGTCACTTAATTCTTGAGGTTACACCAGTCGTGATCTCTTCGTGCAATAATAGTCACACGAACTTTCATAGTAATTCTGAGTTGTAGCACGCTCCTACATGGTGGCTAAAACTCGACTGAAGTTGTGTGCATTCCAGATAAATCGTGGTTTACTTGTGAATTACCAAATGAGATCCACGCGACATAAGGACGGGGTCCGCTACATGCGTGGCGCGTTCTTCATATAACTAATCTGCGGTTACAGACTCTGATTTCGTACTACACTGTCTCTCGCGCCCGAACCCACGACTGTAGTTACCTTTCCGAACTTGGACGTGATCGTAGGCCTCCATTGCTACACCCTTCGGTGGCACTCAACGTTTCGGGCGCGTCCGTGTACCTTTCTAGGCACGGCCTAGTATCCCTAAGCGCGCATACACTGAGATTTCAGCACGGCGGGGCTTTCGCGCAGACTCCTCCCTCAAATTCGAGCTAAGGGCACTACCCCAAACGCACGTCCACGCTGCGGGGATCTCGCTGGCTCAAGCGACACGTCAGACTATAGACCTTCGACCTGTCCTCAGTCACAAACGAGCCGTCGCCACTGCTTCCACCCGCCCGTTTCTACTACGCTGGTCACTGGCGAGCCGCTGGCCATAACGTCCATACAACTCTTGGCCGACTGCTGCTCACTGTGTCGGATAATCACCTAGCGTTTAGAGTTGAAGTGAGACCATGACGCTTCGGACACGACGGTCTCGCGTAATCACTCCATCAATCACGGTTTTATTGGATTTTGGCTATTGCTTGTGACTCATTTCCATGGCTGCCGTGTCCGCGCGGTCGAATAAGGTCAGCGCCAGCTTCGAGGCTCCTCTGGTCTCACTCTCAGATGAGGGATGTCTCTTATTGCTACGTAGACTACCTTAGGGGGCTGGATCACCTTACCTTGGTTCCTGCTATGGATAGCAGTTCTACTTGATCGAGCCCGAACTGTCGGCTAAGGCAAGTTCCAGATACCATTATCACCAGCCCGACTGCCGTCGTCAGTGCAACGTAGTTACTTGAACGCAGTGCTTGTGATAAGCGTCGTGATCACACCTATCCTTGGCCATACTATAGTCTCGCTAATTGCAGAGTTGCAGTCGTAAACTGGTGATCCAGACGTCTCTGCCTCATAGGCGTCTTGGTTACATCTCTGACCTTTTTAACCTTAGACTTGACCACTGTTGACTTGCACGTCCATGTGGTTCTGCTGATATTTATGTTGTGTATGTACTGGGTCTAGGCCCCATCTGACAGTGCTCTAGATTCCTTAAACACCGCACTTTCATATAGTCCCCCTATTGGTCATCTTTCCCTAGTTGCCCGTCTCATCCTGCATATTCCATCAGTCGTGCTCTAGTAGTGACTTTTAGTTGACCTTCTGCTCTTGAGTCTGTGCCATAAGGCCTTTCCAACATTGAGTCCACACAGACTTTTGACCTTAACGGCTTCTTGAGCCCACTTGACTCTCCTTATTAGAGTCTCCCATGGACTCTACTGAGTCTCCCAGGTCTTCGACCCTTGATACTAGCAGTGTAGGCGACGACTCTTGACCTTAGACGGGTTCTGACCATTTAGCGATTTGACCTTGCACTCCAAGCCTAACACTCTATGCTACAGCTCTGGATAGGTTTCAGTCGCGTCCACATAGTCCATTGACCCTAACCCACATCAGAGACTCTGATGTCCATGACCATTCCCAGTCCCCAGTGCTCGCGTTCAGTGACATGCCCTTTTCAAAACAAAAAGCACTCAAAAACAAACAAAAAACATCAATCAAAACAAAAAAACAAATTCAAAAGCAAATATAAACATAATATCATATCCACAACAAAAGCTGAAAACAAATTTCTTTTCATTATTGACTCACACGCGCAGTCTCACAAGGGTCATCCCTTGTCATACATCATTCTTAGGAAAGATGTACCATGGAATCACCGAGTCTTGTGGACAATCTAGCCTCTTGTTTCTGCCGCTGATCCCGCAGTCTTGTTCCCACTGGATTATACTCAATTACTAGACTGAACAAGGACAATGTCTCCGACTAACGTCGCTTTTATTCTCTATTTTGAAACAGTGCGAGTGAATGTCCGTCTACCAAGCTCCCTGTCTCGACCCAAAGATTTTGAAGGCCCATCAGCGCCACCAGTTCCGAATCACCGGTAGGCCTTCCTGCCATCACTATCATTGATCGCCTCCAAGCCGTCGGCAATGCCAATACAAGGCCTAGAAATACATTGCCTCCAACCTCATTACCATCTCACGCCTCTAACACCACTACAGAATGTCCTTTCCAAACGTCCCAGACACAAGCAGACAGCGTCCCTCAATCAAAGGCCTGACTCTCCTCCTCTATCACCGGACAGACAATTCAAAGGCGCTTGAGGTCTCACAGATCAGGACCTTGGAAGCCCTCGGGGCCCTTCCTCATGTGATACAAACAGCTGTTTTGAACATGGTTACAACTCAAAAAGCCAACTGACCCCCCACTTTCCATCTGACCTAGAGTCAAATCAATCCTCGTCTTTGACTCCGCAACGCTCTGCAAACTAACACAACTGGGCCAAAAGGAACCCTTTTTCTCAAGCGATTGCAAGATCGTGTCCCAACGTTCAATGCTACTAGATGCACCCTCGCATTCCACTATACAAGGACATGTTTCCAAGACCAGCCATGCTGTACCTTAACGGCGACTCTTAGATCCCTGCCTTGTTTCCCAACACCGCGTCCTACCATGCCAGCTCTTCTCCCTTTCCTTGGACACCCGGATAACACTGTCAACTCCAAATAGTGGTTGCTTTTCACTTTCCTGGAAAGCTTACACTACTTGGAGACATCATCCACGGTCTGCATCCATGGGCAAGGATACTCCGAACTCCGACATTCCCGCCAGTCGTATACATTATGCCTAGTACCCTCAAAAATCCTATCGACGGATAGCATTGCATCCTGTAACAACCAGGAGAGGAGACCGAAGGCGGCCTTCTGCACCATCATTCCTCATCGTCACTGCACTAGAATGTGGAGAGAGGAGCTTGCGACTGCCATCCCTGCGTTCTCCGCGCTTTCCTCATTGAAAAGAAGGAGCAGGTGGGCTCAAGCGACCTATCCGATTTTCTACACGCCCGCCCAGCCAGTCTCTAAAATACAAGTGGATCATCTCTCATCACAGTACTACTGAGTCAGGCGCCTCTTACTACTCCGCCAACAGGTCTACGACATTGAGTGGACATAGAGAATGTATTCTGTCTAGATAAGTCTTAGCTTTAGGATAGGGATCGTAGTGGCGGACGGAAGTCCCTTATCCCGGTAGACTATGTATTGCGTTCTTTTCCATTTTGCGGGTCTATTGGTCATATAGGCTTAGGAAATTTCAAATTCTGCGAAATTAGCCCTCAACTCGTAATGACATTACTTTTGTTTTCAATAAAAGTTGTCGTTTTCTTTTACTGCTCATACCACCTATAGCTTTTTGTGCTATCTAACTTTAATGATACATCGTAATCTAATGCATTTCGCCTCACAATTTCTCTCCATATGAACGCGAGCCGCTGCATCTACGCTCGACAATAACGTGTCCACTGGGTAGCCCGTTCCCCTGCTCTCGCCGGACCCTGTCATACGGGCCCCTGACTCGTAAAATCCCATCAGCGTGCCATCGCCTCTACTCTTGTTCCTGACGCACCGCGACCACTCTCTCGATCACCCAAGGCCGCATCCTACTCATCCACGTGCATTACGCGCCTTTATAGGTGTCGCGTATGTCTGGTCGAGGCCTGCCCCTCCCAGTCATCCTCGCCACACGTCAACGGGGCGCGAATCCGGCGCACTTATTTGCCGCCTTACGCACGTCAAACGCACCTTCCTCCGTCACGTTAACAGCGACATAGTGATCCGAGATTCGCGTGCGCTGCCGACCTTTTGGGTACTCTTTGCAGTGAACCCCCCACCCTGCGCCTGCGGCTCGCTATCGACATCCATCCACTATACATCTCCTGCATCATCCCGAGACCGCGCAGCCATGAAGGGCTGCATCAGGGCCCTAACCTGCCGGTTATCCCCTCTCTCGACTATCACTACGTAGTACGCTCGTCCTAGTTTCCCTGCCGTCCATACCACCTCTACCTCGGGTGAGAACTCCGTTCCGTCACGCAAGTAAGAGCGGCGTCTTCTATTCTCATAGCTCCACAACAACCTCTAATCCTCTCCGGTCCCTGCCACTGTTTCGCGCTTCATCACATTTCATATCATTAGAATCCTCTTCGCAACCCTTGAGCCATAACACTACGTCTATCATGGTCACGCCTATTCATTCCTTTTTTCATCACCCACAATCACCAGTCCTAACCCTTTGCGACTCTCAAACGGTGTCGTAGGAAAAGACACCGTGCAATCTAGACATAGCAATAAACTACAAAATCGCTCTCCCGTCCGGCAACAAAGCTCGTAAAAAAATAGTCAAAAAACCTCAAAGCTTCACATAGTCACCAGTGCATTTCCACAACCTGGCATATCCTCACTCGCAATACCAAAATCCAATCCACTCGTCTACTCTCAAAAGGCCCAATTCATTCCGCAAACAAAGAAGCATATAAGTCCTACAAAGATGGCCACATGCGGGCACCTGTCTTTCGGGTCACTCTTCTGTGTGAGCCCTCTCATCGAGCCTTTTTCACCCTCAACCTACACAAATGTCGCTTCCCACACTGGTAACCATCACCAAAAAGTCGCTCTCCACACGGAGGCAATTGCTCTACCAGCAATCTCATTCCGCACGAGAGAGAACTACTAACTCTGCCAACGGCCCACTCTGATTCACAAAGGATCACCGTAGGAAGCCTTCTCATCACTCCGAGGTTCGACCCCATTCTGACAAGATCATCATAGTGGTTTTTCAAGCATTCCCTGTAATGGAGTTAAGACAGCACAGAATCGTCTCTTCGAGGTAGAATCCCGCAAGTAGATTCTCCGATGTTTGAACCAACAGCAAGCCTGCCTACATCATCTGTGAGACCAGCCACCCACAGGTTCACCATTTCCACGCATTCACCTTACCCTTTTATGTCACACTCTTTGCTAGCGACCTATATCGTTCTTCACTATACTCCTTTAGACCTAATTGCATCTTTATTATCGAATGCCACACTCGTGACTCCTAAGACGGCTCTTCTCCTTCAAACTCACGATCTTAGCGCTGATCACTCCTCCTTTCATGCTGCATCTCTACATCTGCTCCCTCAAGTAACAGTGTCTATCCGCCATCGCGATCTCAGCTTTCCTCACACTACCCATTCTGCCAGCATTACGGCTCATCATAACATTACGTAGACTGCTTTGGGCAAAAATCGATGATAATCAATCCCTCATCTCCTCTCTCCTCACTTCGCCTAGCATTAAGCTCACAGTTCGCTTTGGGCGGGACCTCAATAATCAATGTCACACGCCCACATTCTCCGAGCTCCCACCATTACCACCCAACTCAAAACAATATGCTCAAGCTCCACCGAACAAACCTACTGGACTCCACACTTCACTATGGCCTGATCGGCGATTCACCTATTCTCGCCTAACTCGAAGCTCTATCAACGACTTGCGGTGGGCTCACCCAGTTAAACCAACAATCAACACACTTTATGAGGCTTCCGTTCTCCAAACACCTCCAAACCCCTATGGGCTTGGGGCGCCTCACATCGATGCCAGAATCGGCTAAGCATTCGCTCTTTCGCTCATGGGGGTATGAGACAGCGCATCCTATCCCGCAAATCCTCACAAATTGCATTTTTCACCCGATTAGATCCTATCTTCCCTTGGTCATTTTCCATGGCATCAAAAAAACGAATACCTACGCATCACTAGATTCTAAGAATAGACTCTGCATCTATGGCAGCGGCTTCATGAAGCATCCAGTGCATTGAGCATACAAACCAATCTATCATGATGCCACTATTCATCCTGCATCAACACCTCTCAATCACCATGGCACAACATCCATCTACTCCATTACACATATGCACATGTGCACAATTTTAACATATTTGCACCACCTCTCAACACGAGGCTAGGCCATCTTGACCTGCATTTTGCCCTTGCAACGCCTCAATACTTCCAGGCATTCATCGCTCATACCTCGAGCATACATTCGCCTAAGACCGCCGCCTCCTTTCTCCGTAAATTAAGCCAAGGTCCGGCCGTAGAGCCGGAATCTTTCCGTACTCAAGAACGATATGGCGTTCCCGACAGAAACTTCGCCGACTTACTCGTCGTCCAAAAGTCAAATACTTGACTGTCGGTCTTACAGATATTTCGCTCTCTTCAGACTCAGTCATAGTGGGGGGCCTTCTTCACACGAACAGCTTCCTTTTATACATTTCGGGTTCTTTGGAACTTTCCTCCCGGCACGCAGAGCATTTGCCAGCCAAGTATGCACACTTCGGATGTGATCTTGCCCAACCGATTTCTCTCCGCTACAGGAAATCTCCCAAGCGCACTTAACATCACTCTTATTCCGGGTCTCACTGTATTGTCATCCCCGCTACAGATATCAATCCCAGCACACAATCTTTCTGGATGCTCATTATGGGTATCTTCTCCTGGCTACGCCTACCATTGAGAATCCTCAATGCAAACAACATCTTGTCGGGCGTTACTTCGCGAGACTCTACATACTTCTTTCGTCCCGCTACAGAAGTATCTCCTACAGTCGAGCGACTGAATCTCTATGTTCAGGTCTTGGAATCTTTCTTTCCGCTACTACGCAAGTTCCCGTCTCAGCCGCCTATATCTTCGGTGTTTTCGAATTCTATCTTCCACTGCCAAGACCCCGCTCAACGACAGTTGACCCGCGCATCTGTTTCGGGCGTTTTGAGTTGTTTCCCTCCTACCATACGCTCGAGCCAGATAATCCGCATACACCAGATCCAGCTACACCTCTACCGCCGAAAAGCCTCCGCTAACAGGGTCATCAGCCGTGCTAGAGGGGGTACAAACCATCGCCCCTGAGGAGTCAGCGCGCTTCCCTGCGTCGGCATCAACACGCACGCACTTGCGCCGGCGCGCATTTGAGCTGGCGTCGCCGTCTGGTGTACAGCTTCCGGGTCAAACGCGCTTTCCAGTTGCCAACATATCGATCCTCGCTATACTTGCTCTTCGGTAAGCAGTAAAACTAACTCTCGGTTTGCATGTGCTACCCGGCGTCCACAGAGGTAACGACTCGAGTGGTGGTCTTCTCTCGTGAAGAACGTCTTTGAATCTTGCTCTCCCCGTGCTCCCCGTAATCGTAAACTTAGCCCTTGACTTTCGTCTTACCTGATGACGTAACTCTATTGTCTCTATCGAGACTTCAGTCGCAAAGTGGGGCACTTTCTGGTGATAACCTGAGACAATGTGTCCCGGCAAATGAAGTAATCCCGTCTGAACACCCTCTGACCGCAGTTCTCGCTGTTTTGTTCGCAATTAGAAAAGAATGCTTTGCAATTTCATAAGTTGGACTTCGGGTCTGTATAAGTTCGTAGTCGGAATATTGAGCAAAGGTCAAAGCAGGCACACTAATTGATTTTGCTGTTCTGGCTCTTTATCTCAAGGTTTTCATAAAGGCTTTTGTCGACCCCGAACGGTTTTCCATCAATACGGCCCCCGACTATGCTTATGCTTTTTTGACCTGCCTTCATCCCACTGCTTTCCGTCTGACAATTTTTTCGGAATCCTCGTCGCCAGCTATTTTTCAGAATTCTCTGGGTTTCGACTTTTTCTCATGAGTTCGTCTTTCTTGTAATTTTGGCAATGTATTAAGCGTGACGCTGAGATTACGCAGAAAATACACAGTGTTCCCCTTCCTCGATCTGTGCTATTATGGAGCAAGACATACATCCGGAAATACCTATTAGACTACCTTCTATAGGAACATTTCGTAGTAACACATCCTCCTTCGCTTGGAGAGCGGCAGAATGACGGTGTCCTCAAGGGTCGGGCCTGTCGAATCAAACTAATGGATTCAATCCTGAGCGAATAATATAATCGCGGGAAATCAAATAACTCGTTAAGTTCGTTGTTATGGGTATCAACCTAATCCCATAAAACTAGCGTATAGTGACAGAATTCAACTTGCAGTTCCCGCTATACTGCACTTACGCAACTGCCTAGAGACGATGAGTCAGTACGCCACTCTAACTGCGAGCGGGTTATGACTGTGTCTCTATTACCCGTCAACAGTGCGACGTGCCGTCCAGCGTATTATAGCGCTCAGCAGCTTTGTACGTATTTTACCTTGCCAACTCTCCTTCCGTTGAAATCAAGCAGCGTGATATACTCCTGCATATCGCGAGCGTATATACGCAGGATAGACAGCGTATATTACGCTCGTAGTACAGCGTTATTATACGCACAGGGTTTTTTCAAGCCTCTGTTTTTTGCCACTGGCCTATAGAACTACGGCTCTTGCTAGTTCAGTCCGAACACACTTCACACCGTCGACTTCTTACACGACTTCTTCTGTTTCCTACGGCATTTTACTTCTCTCTCTCTAAGAAACACTCATAAAATAAGACATGTTACCCACCTTCGTACGTTTACTTCGTAAAAGCTATGCCGACTTCTCCGACTTCGAAGCCGATCATCTCACAAAAGCTGGCATGCAAACGGTGTGAATTTTGAGACAATTGCCTCCACCAATCCCTCATTCTCCTCTCTCACGTTTACTTTCTCATAATATTCGAGCGATAAGCCCAATTCTGGTTAATGCGTTTACTTAATAAGTTAAGACTAATGTCACTTTAGAATACTCATTTGCTTAAAACTCGTTCACTGTAAATAATGTAGTATGGATATTTTTCATTATACGTTCTTTTCATTTGATTACATTTCATTGTTCTTTCTGTTTTCATCCTCTGTTTCTATTCGTTGGTCTATTCTTTATCATGCTGCTATGATAATTTAGCTCACAGTTGCTTGAATTCTTGTTATAGCTGCTAATTTCGAGGCGAGAAGAATCGCCATTGCTGAACTTGCCGTATCGCTTTACTAATGACTAACACTCGTTATTCATCTTGTTTGCCCAAGATCATCCTGTGCCGATTCAAGGCAAAGGATTTCCGTTCTACTTATGCGTTTTTTACAATCTACACTTTTGTGTTTTCTCCCTGCAGGCATATTTATCAGTCCGCGGTAAGATGAGTATTGCACTCATGTACTTTCATATTTGAGGTTTATGCACTTCATATTTTGCACTCTCTCTGTCTTATATGTTATTAAGCTAGGCTTTGCTATGTATCTCATGGTTATATGGCTTAATACTAATCTTGTCAAACTACTACAGACACAGAACCGGCCGTGGCGGTCGACTAGAATGGGTCGTCATAACACATCATTTTCTATACTGGCGGGCTAAGTCACTTTACTCAAAGATCAGACTTGTTAACTATGGACAACCTGTTTTCAGGCATCTCGTTAAGCTATTGATTAATATGCCAAAGCGTTGGTCATCAAATATCTCTCAGGTTACGAGGATAGGAATAGTGACTACGTGCATAATAAGGTATCACACACTTGTTCTTAGTAATTCCTAGTTGACTGATAGAACGGCTGCCTATAGGTGGTCTAACAACCGGATACGTTCGGGGGTCATTTTGTCCCAAAATATATCTGTGTTTAATGGGAATTACAATGTAGACCAATATACTGAGGGCCGCTCACTGATCTCCCTGCCGATCCGCAAATTTGGGTCTACAGATTGATCTATCGCTACCGATGTCCCCGAACCCACTACTAGAGTCTACTTGATTGCGACGTATGAGGGCTCATTGTTTTTCGAGCGGCAATCCAACGATTCGGCGACGTCCCGTGAATACCACCTTTCTAGGCACCCTTTTCGTGGCGACTCCGCCCTCATTTCCTGCCAACAACCTACCAGCATTGCCAACGCACTCAGCGTGCCGGGCGATCCGTGGGCTTCACAGCCCACGCATAAAGTACCTCGATGGTAGTACCCAAGCCGCATGCCGCTCCGCTACTTACGTCTGCCAGCGCGGCCCCGTTCACTAATGTATTGATTTCATCACGGATTAGTCATTTGGGGTAGTACCATTTTCAGTGACTCTCATTTCACAGATCGCCCCCACTTTGACTTGAGTTCTGGAGAGTACGAATCCAGTCTGCGTATAAGTACGAAAGCTTCGGAGTTATTTCGATTCGCGCGTTGAGGCACCTCAAGGGCGCTTCTGCGACCCTGGTTACCCTTTCTCCTTCGGCCCGATGCATCCACATTGGCCCGTTACGCCGATCGCATCATGTACGTACCTGCAAAACAAGGTTGTCTTTACCCTGTAGCGTGTCCCGTGCCGGTGATGTTTGATGTGTTGCATGTTTGTCTCGGTCCTTGCATATGCGGTCATTCACCGGTTCGACAGTTACTGATAGCGTCGAAAAATGCAGGTGACGTCCTCCATGCTTTTCCGAAGAAATGAAGCATGGACTCGGAGTTAATGATTAGCCTAATAGTTCACGAGCTTAAGGACTACCTTGTTGTGACGTAGCTCAGAGTCCTGTTTTATGCTACCTCTAGCGAACATCTTGCATTGCAATGTTTGACCTGTTAATCAACTATTGTGACCATCATCAGTTAAGATTGACTGAGCCAAGTTGGCGTGAGTTCAATTGATTTTGTCAAAAGAGTCGTCGTTGCTAATTCTGTGGTCACTTACTGAAGAGCGCGCTCATTTTGTCAGCTCGAGGTCTAGGTTATCTAGATCCATCGATACATTTTGAGCTAGCAGCCTATTGTATATTTACAAGGGTCTTCTATCATGTGATAAAAGGTCTGATGGGTTTCTAGGACCCATGTGTTTTGGAGAGGAGTCCACTTGAGACCTTCTGAAGGTAGTCTTGTCGTTAGGCTTCTGGTTTCTTTGAGATTCCTGATCTGGTTTGAGAGAGAGCATCGTGAATTTGAACGGACCGGACGAGCCCTCGTGACGGGTGCACTCTCATACCGCTCGAGATGTTGTTGCTAAGGGTTCGGTTTTCTAGACATGGTTCTGAGAAAGTCACTTTGAAGGAGTCTTGTCGTAGGGGTCATCGTTTCGTATGACAATTCGATTTTTGAGATGGCGTGCGTCTAACTCACTCTCTAGCATTGCGGAAGTGGTTTGTCTTATCGGATCCTGGTGGATACGACATGACTTATCTGAGTGCAGAGTGTCTGAAAGACGTCAGTTTTCGTCGTAGCGTCATGGTTTTCTAGATCATGAATTGAGCATGCTGAGTCGGCTTGTCTAGGTCATGTTGAAAGAGTCTATGATCTGAAAAGTTAGCTTCGTCCGGTAAGATGTCTAGATACATCCTCCCTAGACACTTCTGAATATTCGGAATTGAGTTCTCGACGATTGGAACATTTGAAACGCAGTCTTTGTGTTCTATGGGTCTGGTTGCTACCCGACATGACTTTGAAATGTGTCCTCTGTCTAGGTCTACATTCTATGACACATGATTTGCAACATGACAAGCTTCGTGGAGATTCTGAGAGAGTTCCAGGTCTATAGGCTGATTCTTAGACTGATTTTGAAAGTGCCTCTGTTACGCGTCTGATTCTAGACTATATGACTGTTATCAGACAAGCTCGTCGATGCTGACGTTTTGTCCTAGGTCTGTTATTCTTAGACATCGATTTGAAATGATGACTTTGAATTTCCAAGATGTCTCCAGTGTTCGCTAGGCCTACCTTGTGTTCTTACGAATCATGAAAGGATTGACTACTAGGATCTTCTAATGCCTGTAGTTCCAATGTGCAACACTTAGCGAAGCGTGTTGTCATTGCAGGAGTTGACTTGAGATTAGCTAACAAGTTACCATGGTGTTATCATCTCTTGGCTGCCCATAAACGCCTATGACCCGTGTTCCTTGCTTCCACGAAACGCAGATTGGCTTGGACCGACAGTGATCTTTTTGACTTGGAATAGACTGTGGCGATCCAAAGCAGAGTGGAATATTTTCAGGCATCGATTTCTACCACCTTGATAGCACAAAAGGAGCAATTTCGCAACATCGTTCTAAGGGCCTTAGGAGGACCACAGAGTAGCCCCCATATGTGGAAAATTAAGGAGCCAATGATGACCAACGTAGCCCGCGCCTCATAGCCGAACTTTCTGAAGAACGTGCAGTGTTTCCGGCCTTAGAGGTCACACATAGGGAATGGTAGACTATTATTGGGTGGTATTGAGCGTTCCCGTCCCCAACCATCGTACTGACCCTCACTTAGAGGTAGGGCCTTTTCTACCCTGCTTTCGGAGATTTGGAGTAGTCACGATGAGTTCCTTTGACATGGTGACCAAAAAGCATAGGCTATGGTTCGAGAAATAAAAAGGGTCAAACTTTGTGACGTAGGGGCTCAAAGGATGTGCTAGATACAAGTGTTGGGCCAATGATGCTGTTCCAAACATGACGTCAATGTCAGTTTCTTAAATTGCAAAACCATAAAATCGAATTCTTTAGCAAGTCAAGCACTCAAAAGCGCCTCGAAATGATTAATGTTAAGGTGCAAGCGCTTCGAACCTCGAGAAGAGACTTCCTATCGATATCCTTACGGATCAGACCACCGGATAGTTTCTGGTGAGCATGTAGGTATGGACAACTTGCCTTTCGGCGAGCAGAGGCGTTTGTGGTATGTAATGTGACGGCTGTGTGCTGAGGGTTTGTAAAAAGCTTTGATGTAAGCGTGACCCCACGAGTGCGCAGGTGTGCTTTTTATGATCTTTTGCTTTTTTGTATTTGGCTTTAACTTCTGGATTTGTGATTTGAATATGATCTTTGCATTTGTGAAGACTTTGTATTGAACTATTTGCATTGTTGGCTTTTTTATTTCCTCCGACTTTCTATTCTTTTTTCTTGCTTCTCTCTTGACGTGTCTTTTCCTACGCTTACCGCTTTGGTCGACAGGGGTTTAGCAGAGTGCAGGGTGAGTGAAAGAAAGATTAGGCTAATTGATAATGTTTTGATGGCTCAAAGGGGTTGCCACGGGTTTTTGATTGTGATTGACAAGGGAAATGGAAAGGGAGGGGTCATTTTTGTGGAGCTGTGCAAAGAAGGCCTCTCTTGGGGCATTGTCAATTAAAATAATTTGAAATCAGCATTCGATTAACCAATTGTGGCCCAATTTTTGGATGTTGTTGAGACTTGGCATAGAATTAGAAAATAATTCAATTGCCAAACCCAAATGAATCATTTTTATTGAATGAAAAAGAAAACTGAAACATACATGGCTTATTTCGAAGACTACTTAGACTCCAAAAGACAGTGGAATTGAAACAACAGCTCAGGACTGGACTCGATGACTCATACTAAAGAAGCCGCATGGGATCATATATCCACGCCTTGGGGTGACTCATGGTTTAGCATTAGGGGTTGGTTTGGATGTTGATCTTATCCTTCGCCGCTGAGGATACTGGGGAGCGCGACCAATCTTACAACCAATGTTCTTAGAATCCTGTGCTTCAAAACGAGTGCCAATTCTCAGTGGTGTGACCCCACTTCCTTGGATGGAACTTACAATAAGCACTTGGGATTCCATATTCCTTAGATTTCTTATCTATCTAAGGGTCTGGAGTGGTGTCCAATAGGGACAAGTGCACCTTTTGCAGTTGTAGTCCTATCCAAAGGGCCCTGCTCATAAGTCATACCATTTGAAAGAAATGCTCCTTGGTGGTCTCGAGGCCCGTTGTTGAAAGAGCCGGTAATGCGTTAGAAGAGTGTCATTGGTAAGCTTGACTGACTTTCGATCAAGTGTTGGAAAAAGAGGAGCCACCTTTCTCTAGTTCAAGAGCCCCCACGTTTACCCTTAGACTTCGTGGGCTTGAACATTCTTCCTAACTAGGAGGCCAACCTTGAGAGCCCAGTAAATGAATCAATGGTTGAAACTGAGTAGTTCTCGCACTACTTGGGCTGAAGGTTTCTTAATGACCATGCGGACCTTGATCTTTCCTCATCTCTGCGATTGGTCATTGAGCGGCTTTTCCCTCCACCTATTAAGGAAAGTTTAGAGAAATTTTCCTCTCTCACCTTTCTTGGTGGCTCTAGTTTCACGAAGACCAACAGGTAGCTGGGGAATCTTCTACTGTACTGCTTTAGGAATTCAGTGTCTTGATATATTCCCAATCATCGTGCTTGGCGTGATTCAGGGTCTTGAACCACCTGGAATGGATGGGTGTCCAGACCATAATGGGGAACACCGAAGTGAATAGCTCTGTTGATCTCATTCCTTTAAGGCATTGAGTATATTGAAAGTGCTGAGGTGGGTCTTCTCTGGTTCTTTCACGTTCCTGAACTTGCAAATCAGTAGACTGACATACTTCTTAGGAAGCTTGGCCCTTAATCTCATAATCAGCAAACAGGGCCCTTAAGCTTGAATGTTCGGACATTCTCTGACCAACCTCTTTCTAGTTGCTCCACCCTTTTTTCCGTCTCAGTTCTTCGGAGGAGGGAGTGGTTGATCTCTCAGCATTCAGTCTTCTTCCTCCCGCTTCAGACTCGAGAGGTTTTTCTTGGTTGTCCTTTTTCTTTCGCAGGCTCACCCAATCACTCTTTTCTTGGGCGATCAAGGCGAGAATTCACAGACTCAAGCTTTTCTAGCAAATAAGCGTTAAGCTGTTGTTCGATGTTTGCCAATGGATAGGTCTTGTGATCAGTGTCCGAGGCGCGTCGGTATTGGTCTCTTGTTACTCTTCTAGGGCCCCAGAACAAGGCTTGCGAAGTCTTTGCTATTTTGCTGAAATCAGAAATTCACTTTAGAACCCAGAAACAAAAGATGGTCTACTTGAAAACTTTAAGAACAAACCTAAACTCAGTCTTGGGATTTCTGGACTTAAGGGACTGAAACTCGAAAGTAACTTGAAGGGCTAGACCTAAATCTGATTTAAGGTGCTAGACTCAGGAGAAAGATTCAAGTATGGCGCCTATTCGAATTAAGGACCGTTTAGACCTATGACGCCACTTGACAATTGATGGGCCTATCTTGAATTCAAAGTGCCTAGTTGGTTCTATGCATCGAACCTAGTTCAGGTTCTTAAGGTTCTTAGAAGTTGATATTGAAGCGGAACCTAATTCAGAATCAAGGCGCTCTTGAATTGGAATTGAATTGAACTAATTCAGGTTTTAAGGATTCAAATAGGTTGATTATTCAGATTTAAGACCTCTTGGATTGAACTCGAACCTAAGTCGATTCCTAGCTCGACACGGAGGTTTGAAATTGATTTTGAAAATGGGCCTGAATGGACTCGGTCAAACTTCAGTCTATTGAACCATTGTTAAGCGGACTTGTGCTTAGTTGGGTGGTTAAGAATTTGGACTGAAATGAGAGAGTCACAACGTTAACAAGCACATTGATTGGAAAACAAATCCAATTTATTCACTTAAGGTTCATTATCTAAGTGAAACTATAGGTCTGCGCTTTGGTTAAGATACTTGATAGACTGTACCATGCCTAAATTTAGAGCTGGATCCAATGTTTCCACCCACCACAATCATTCGGTCAGATGTAATGGCCGAGATCCGGACTCCCTTTTATTACACGCATTCTAGTAACACGTGGTCATACGCGAGGCATGGGCGGGATAGGGACTTACCTTAGCCCATTGTGATCCATTAACCACATGCAACCAAGGTAAAATCCGCTCCGTTAAGGTGATCTCGAGCATAAAATAGCCCATATTGAGACCAAGGTGCCTACGACATGACGCTATTCGAAGCGGTCACCAAAGCAAAAATTTCAATTGATTATGAATCATGGAACTACCCCAGACGTTTCTGACAACGTCTGTCCTACTCACCAAATGAGGATTATCTATCCACCAGTGAAGCTCGCAAAAACTGTTCAGGGCTTCGCCTCGCCTTAGGGCAGGGCGTGAGCCTCACCGCTTCTCAGTGGTCACTGGAGTGAGCCATGGATAATCCGCATGTGGAATGCGTTGGGGTGTTGCGTCGAATTAAGGGATCGGCCACCGTGCCTATATGGTTATTCACGGACGCCCGAAACATTTGTGCCACAATTAATGGCCCCCACGCAATCAATAACCAGTCGTGGGTTCGGAGACCATGGACGCAATCAGATCCTGTAACCCAATTCGCCCGAATGTAGCAGGCTCTTACTCCGTCATCATTGTTAGTTCCGATAAATCATTAACAATTGATTCCAGATCAAAGCTTATTGATTTGACTTTGAAAGCGCATCTGATATTACTAGGTTGGGTTGCTATTTGTTACCAAAAACAAGACTTCTACAATGGACAAGGCGATTCACTTTGATTGTTAGTCAATGTTATACTAAGGTGACTTAGAAAACCGAGTGTTCCATGATTTAAATCTGACTTTAACTGTGACAACGATTAAATTCCGGTTCTTGTTTAACTAATATATACAAGTGTGGTAAAAAGATATATATACAAGACA
This sequence comes from Bassia scoparia, assembly GCA_008642245.1. Lineage (NCBI taxonomy): Eukaryota > Viridiplantae > Streptophyta > Magnoliopsida > Caryophyllales > Amaranthaceae > Bassia > Bassia scoparia. The sequence continues at coordinate 73,497 of SNQN01001221.1, read as the reverse complement.
TGTGAAAAAAAAGGTTAGTAAACATGAATAAACTATGTCATGTGTGTCCTCCTGCAACCTTGTCACTTGCAAACAATCACATTGTTAGCACTCTACATAAAAATCAAGGAATCCCTTCGTGAATTGAACTTGCTTAATTGAGCACAAACACACACACCTCGACAAGGTTAGTATTGACAATAACAATATGTATACATAATGAAACCAAAAACCATGAACATTGACAAACATTGAAGAATGCCTACATATTTACATGAACGTTAATAAAAGTGAGTTTCTACTGTGTTTAATTGAATAAAACTGGCATCAAACCAATGATTTAATCAAACATTGAAGACGAGACAAAAAGGAGATATAGTCAAACAAAAAAGGAGCTTGAGAATAGGTTTTTGTGTGAGTAATCTCAGATTCTAACCCTTATTTCGTTTGTTGATTCGAACAGAATCGTGCTCTTGAATTGAAAACGAATTGTGTTTTGAGTTGTTTTGAGAGAGAGAAAGAGTAGATGTGGTCCGACTTGTATGCGTTGTCTGAGCCCGTTGAGAGCGTCAATGACAGTCAAAGGTGTCCCGGACTGAGCAAGCGGCAAGGTCATATTATATAGGTCACGAGGCAAAAAATGCACGGCAAGGAACACCTAGCGTATATACGCTACAGGGAGCGTATATACGCAAGGAACAGGCAGCGTATATACGCTCCTAAGTACGCTATATACCGCCTGACTACTATTGCATGGGCTTTCCATAAAAACTTTGGAAATTTACTAGTACGGCTTGGAGCGCTGCGGTACATACGCTTGCTATGGCGCAGTATTATAACGCGCCTGGGACCAGGCGTATATACGCTCCTCATACCTGCGTCATATACGCTCAACTTTCTTGCGTATATATTTTCCAATAAACCTCGAAAATTTATTTTCGATTTCCTCCTGATTTTATTTCCGTGGTTTCCCCTTGATTCGACGCACCTACGACATCCTTGCTCTCCAAGCAAGTAGATTTCTAGAAATGTTTCTAGAAGATTCCACGTATTTCCGGTAGTATTTCTAAATTCATTCACTGTATTATTCTGCGTCATTACTGCGTAATTTAAAATTGCAAAATTCATAGAAAATCATTAGACAAATATCCAAAAATAATTAAAATTAAATACTACTGAGCGAATTCAGAACAATGTGACGGGACATGATCAAAATCAAAAAGCATGGAGAATCGCTAGGGGTACTCTTGTTTGAAACATTGAGCTTCATCGAGAAAACCGAACGAAATATGTTGTGCCTTGTATGGTGACCTGCTTGCTCAATAGTTCCGAGTTACGACCTCACGTATTTCCAAACTTTCGTTGAGTCTCAAAGCGTCTTTTCTGAGTCGTATACTAACGCGGAGACGCGGGTATGTTTCATCCGGATTACTCATTTGGGGAGACACGAGCTTCTCAGGTGTCTACACCATTAGTAGTTTACACACGTAACAGGTTAGAAAGAATTAAAGACAATATGGTATTCCCACATCGAAAGAGATGGTAGAAGACTTCTTGCTTTATATTTCAACAATAGCGCGACTAGCTTATTGATGTAATTGTAGAGGCTACTCAACTAAGTGGTGACTTAAATGGCTTGGCAACTATTTCTATAACCTTAGCATAACCGATTCGTAAACACTACAAATTCAATTTTCTATATCAAAAATCAAACCACCACTTTAACTACCTCTCAAACCTACACCTCACCTACAAACAAAACACTATGAATTCAACATTTAAATGCTCTGAAATAAATATTAAAACAACAGCCAAGAATTATCTACACACAAGTAATTCTAACTCATATTAACTATCAAACGAGAGATTGCAACTGCAGATTAACGATGACTACAACCAACAATAATTATACTGTGAAGAAGAGTTTGTCAAACCTCCAACATAACATAAATGAAAAATAAACCATCAATTAGGACACACTTTACTCACACGCATCAACTACAACTCCCAACATCAAATTCACCTATCTCCTTCAAATGTTCATCATTTGAAATATGCTATTTCACCATGACAAGCTCAAAACCCACAAAAAGATTAAAACTTTAATCAGATTAAAGTKAGATTATGAAGTGACTATTAATATTACAAGCTCGAAACAAAATTGCAGCATGAAAATAGCATGAAAAAAATAGGAAATCAAACTAAATAACTAAGAAAAAAATTAAACAACATTGCTCACAAAAACAAACCGATATAGCCCAAAAACAAGAGCCAAAATTTTCAACAAACAAAAGCCGAAATTACCTTGACAAAACGAGCAGAATTTTCGCTTCAATTCTCCCACGAATCTCCCACGAAATGCAAGAGAAATTCTCCTGAGATACCTAAAATTTTTGCCAACAAAAAAACTCCGAATTTAGCCCACAATATACCCAAAAATTCGCCACAAGTGCTTCACATTTTACCCACAACACATTCGACAATTGAGTAGAAAATTACCCAAAAAAATCAAATTAAAAAATGACCCATAATTTTCTCGAAAATTCCATTGAATGARTGGAATGAAAATTTGAATGAAAGAGATTAAAGGATTAAGGGTAGAATGAGGGTTGGAGTGRTGGAGGTTTCGATGAGAGAAGAGAATGCYAGAATGAATTTGGGTTAGAGAGAGAAGAGAATCCGAGAAGAATGAGGGTCGTATGAAATGAGAGAGAATGCAAGGATGAGGGTTTGAATTTTTTATCAAAAATTTCACCCACCGCCACAATAGATAAGTTTCGYGGCTACAAATTTTAATTAAATTGGATTTTKATCTAAGGCACCGGTTTAATATTAACCGTCGCGATAGCCCTACTAAACTGTTGCCATAGAGCATATAAAGCAACAGTTTTAAGAACCGTTGCCAAACACCGTCACCATAGCCCAAACCGTTGCTAAAACCCGTCCCTAAAGATCTAACTGTTGCTAAAATTCGTTACTATTGATCTAACCGTTGCCAAAACCCAGTGCTTTATACCAAACCATTGCCAATACCCGTTGCTATAGCCTTTTTATGTAGTAGTGAATAGTGTGGGATGGGATATAATKATCGTTTTAAAATTAAAAATAGAGTGCGATAAGATATAGTTTTGTTATTATATAGATTTCATAAAATAAAGTGAGATGCGATATAGTTGTTTTATTAGATGGATATAGTTGTGTATTTTTTTAGTAGATGTTGTTATCTAGATTTAATTTAAAATAAAGGGAGATAAGTTATAATATTTGTTTTTTAATTCAGAACATGAATAGAATTTTTTTAAATATTTTAAATATTTTATTTTATATTATGTTATAGGGTCCCTCTCTCCTAGGGTTTCGTTAGTCCCTCTCTAGGCTTTTCTCATTTTCTTCGCCATTCTTCGCTCGCGTCTCATCTCTTGCTTTCGGTCACCGAGGATTCGTTGTTTAGGGCTGGTCTATGGCCCTTCCTTGTCACCGGTGAGTCCCCTACTTCCCTTCTCTTCTCGATTTGTCTCGAGTGCTAGGGCAAGCGGTTTCGTAATAGCACCTTTTCTCCTCTTTCCTTTTCTGGGAAGGCTTTGCTAGGGGGCTGTGAGTGGGGAGTCAAGGTTGGTGAGTTCGCCAATGGCCCTTTTCCGATCCCTTCTCCCCTAAAAGATCATGGTAGGGTGGTGCTCCGTATGGGTCGGCTTGTGGCTTGTACTCTGTTTCAAGCAAGGTTTCTTAATTTAGGTTTTACTTTCGTTTCTGATTTAATTATGGAGTCCTTTTGGTTTTGGTAGCAATTGATCGCATTACGAATATGGTAGTTAGATATCTCTCCATTGCTCTTCTTGATTGTTAGAGGAGTCTAGGGCTACGATTTGGCCTGTTGACAGTTGTCCGGCGTCATTTGATTCACAAGTTGTTCCAGGGGCTATGGTCTTGGTCCGATGCTGGAGTTCGCTGATCGTTATGTCCTTCTTCTCCTTTGGATTTTGGTTTGTAGGTTTGTTCATAATTAGTCGTCGCTTGGCCTGCTTATTCGTTTCATGGTTTGTCAATGCTTCTCTACAATATRCATTACAAGTTTGGATGCAATCTTAGGTAGAGAGTACATTTCCTTCCCYAGGCTATCGTTTGTTAGACGCTCTTATTGTTGGATGTATTTTCCAGCGTTGCTACAAGAGATGCACTACTATTCTTAACCTGGTTTATTAGCATAGCATTAATGAAGATGTTGTTTTTCAATTTCTGCTAGATTGTATTTCTTTGTTCCTCTTTTCTTATTGTAGATGTCGTATGACCTTTAATAAATGAAATCGTTTTCCTTTAAAAAACAATAATTTTATTTATATTGTTGTAGATTTAATTTWAGATAGGGTGGGTTGGCAYATAGTTATCATTTTATTTTTTAAAAAAATTAATTTKATTTATGATGCTATTAATGCTTTTGGCGGGAAAATTTTTAATGAGAGGCCACCACAAAAGTATTGATGATATCTGCCGTGTTTTGCTATATTATTATTATTAAGATGTACTCATACTTCAATRCGAATATAAATTTTTTTATCTTTCCTCTCTTCATCTTATAGGAGCAAGGTGCTAGTTATACAACATACCCAGAGGCGGGAGTAGGTGATGAGGGAGTTGCAAGAGTAACCGTTTTGAATTTATTCAAAGGTCAATTCCATATCAGGAGGAGGTTGGGATGACGGGCACTGGACATGCATAATAATCCGTCAAGCGAGGCGGAGAACCAATCAAAATCTTTGCATGGTGGACTATAGAGCTTGGTTTGGCGGCTTCGACAGGGGTCGCGGTAGCTTAAAATATAGTAGCAGGACTGGACCTTAAGGAGGAAAACATCGTTGTGGGCARAAGTAGAAGCATATTTGTGGAGGTTTCTATATGACTCCAGCAATTAAGGGCTTTTGATTGTCGAGTACCATGGCGTTAATATAACCATGCATTGCACGAGAACTATACTAGTACTATACTAAAMTAGAGTACATTCGCTCAAAATTGAACACCGTCACTATGTGGTTTAATTTTTTTCGTGCTCATTTTCCTTACCCTATATTTTTGGACTAAAACAATTTAACACAATAAAAAATATCCTCATAACAATCATATAGAAATTATATATATATATATATATATATATATATATATATATATTATATATATATATATATATATATAATATTATTCTATTATAATTATATTCTGCCAAAATGACTTAAGTGAAAGATTGTTATACTTTGTACTTGTCAAAAAAAGTTACACCTATATCTTTAAATATTAATTGCCTATAAATTATGTCAGTTATAAGAATTTTATTATTTATTCAATTGGTATCAAGGTTATACACTTATACCTAGTAGAATAATAAGGCTTGAAAATATACCAATAACCAATTATAATAACACACAAATATTACATAACAGGCCTAACCTCCCCCTTCAAGTTGAGCATGCAAATTCCAATATGCCCGACTGCCAGCAAACAAAATGCTTCCTCCCAAAGATTTTGTAAAGATATTTGCAAGTTGCTCAACCATTTTAATGAAGTACGAATGGCTTCTCACTAAATAGCGTCAACAAACATTAATGGCAATCAACCTCAATGTATGTATGCTGTGCTCATGAACACCGGATTCTGTGCAATATACAATGTCAATTACTATCACAAAAGAGATCATGGCCTTAGGATGCGCCAACACCAAAGCCTGTAACAAGGCCTAAGTCATTTAATTTATTTTTGCGTGAAGCGGCCATAGAACGATACACTCTTCCGTAGAAGACCGAGATACTGTATGTTGCTTCTTGGAATTCCATGAAACCGGAGAGGCTCCAAAGAAACACAAGCCATGCTATAAAACATCTAGTCAATGGACACTGGCCCAACGGAATTGCACCAACCTGTCAAATGTAGATTACAATCGGCACTCAATAAAATACCTTAGCCGGACACCTTTTCAAATATTATACACATCGGAGAGCCTTATCCATGTTGTTGCCGAGGAGTTTGCATAAATTGAGCTAGAATATGTATTATATATGCACAATTAGGTCTAGTAAAAGATAGATAGATCAACCTGCCCACAAAGTCCTGCGATATGTTCCGCGATCATATGCAACAATTCACCATTTGCAGTAGCAAGAGTATGGTTTTACTCAATAGGAAAGTCTGCCGGATGAGCCCTTAGTGAACCCGTCTTTGCAATAATATGAAGTACTTGCCTTGACACAAGAAAATCCTCTCGTTCCTTCGGGAAACCTCAATACCCAAGAAATACTTCAACMAACCCAAATCTTTCATATTTAAACAAGTACTCAAATATTCTTTGAAAGTAGAAATTGCAGATGAGTCATTGCTAAAAAATTATGAGATCATCCACAGAAACTAGAATGCTAAGCTAAATATCATCGCTTGTCATAGTAAAAAGAGAATAATTCGAGTATGACTRAGAAAATCCATACCTCTTTAGAGCACTAGCATGTTTAAGAAAGCAACAACGAGGGGCTTGTCGTAAACCATATAAAAAAATTTGCAAATGATATACAAAAACCTAGTGTCGAACTATGAAAGTCGGGAGGTCGCCGCATGTATACCTCCTTATCTAATTAAATCACCATGGAGAAATGCATGGTGGACATCCATATGGTGATCGAAGTTCCCAATTCTTTGTGATAGTAACGGCGAGAAAAGCACGCAGAGTCGCCATTTTATTCATTGGAAAAAGAGTCTCATTGTAATCAATACCTTCAAGCTAGGGATTCCCAAAAATCACAAGACGAGTTTTCAATTCAATCGCTCAACCGTACCATTGGAATTATGCTTAATTTTATAGACACATTTGCACTCAATTGGCTTCTTCCCAAAAGGTAATTCCACCATCACCCATGTTTCATTGTCTTCTAATGCGCATATTTATTTTTGCATAGCTTTCCTCTATTCGTCATGTTTCATGGCCTCCTTAAAAGAACATGGTTTGACACCCACGTCTAAAGCTATAATAAATACATGGTGTCGCATGRAAAAGTTATTACAATTCACAAAATGCGCTAAAGTATATGGAGTACCCGAGGAGCTCGAAGGAGAGGATGAAMTTGGAGATGGACTCAAAACATGAATTGTATTTGTAACGTAGTTGCGGGGCTAACCTAGATGATGTCGAGGATGATCACCATGATCAAGAACCACACATGCATCATCGTCATGAACTATTGTTGTAGATRTCTACATTTGTCCCTAACCAAAGACAGCCGATGATAAGACACCCCTTGCAACACACAAGCTGAATTGAGAGAGTTAGGGCCCTAATAGACCCTAAAAGACAAGTTTCCACWACGCCGAGCACAATTTTCTTCACCAAAGCACCCTTAAAAATGAGTTTTAATTTACAAATAATTTTAACTTGTTTTTAGACTTTTTTCTAGAATTGTTCGGAATTTTTCTGAATTATTCTAAGCACTTTTGGTATTTTTTTTGAATTTTCACCAATTTAACTAATTTTGCAATAATTAATACAATTATGAAAGMAATTCCAAAATTCAAGAAATCTTAATACAATGCACAATAATTTAAAGGAATTTTGTGCATATTGTGCTATAATTTTTCGACTTGTGGAATAATAGTTCTGAATTTCTTACGCAAAAACATTACGATCGAGCGAAACGAAGTGTTCCGGAAGCTTTCGAAACCTTCCTTCCCGTGGGATGCTCCCCAAGGATGTCTAGGTGCATCCCCTATCTTCTCATGCAAGCCTCACCCACGGAATCAAAGCTTAACATACTTAACCCGACACATAAATCTAATTTAGGCGAGAAAATCAAGCGAAATTTTGGCAAATTTTGGRCTAAATTACGGCCACCTCAAGTATTCCCACTTGAGAGTAGGATATAAATAGGATGTCTTTGTTATCGTTTCACTCAATTTGGAGTTGTAACGAACCTCCGAAGACATTTTCTCTCCAAATACTCTCTCTCTTTTGTATTCAAATTCCCAAATAGTTTTGCATTTATATTACACATAAAATACAATTTCAAAGTCTTTTTTAAGGGTTTTTTAAAGGTTCATAAGGGTTCTTCAAATGCTAAAAGGGTTCTTAAGGTTTCGAAGTGTCGTTTTCAATCAAAAGCGCTATGTTACAAAGTAAGTTTGAGGCCAATGTCTCAATTCTTAAACACCCTTTTGCATGCTTGTTAGAAATTTGACTTTCTATGTAATTAGCATGTAATATTGATTAATAACTATTCGATATGAATTAAACTAAGAATTAGACAGAACCTTTAATTCTTGTCGAATCCTAGCATGCTTGCAATCACACCATTATTATGTTTTAAACAAAGACCGGCAAAATACATGTTCTCACGCCTAATAAGACTAATTMATGGACAAATTGGCTTTTAGGAACGTTGAATATGGATTAAATAACACATGCCACAACAACGTTTAGTCCTTATATGCATCTAATCAAACTGCCTAGTAGTCTTGCATGCTTAGGGTTTAAAACTGAAATATCTTTATTGTTGTCTTTTTGACAATGGACTCACAAAAGGTTATATCTAATGCATAGCCTCTTATATAATATGAGACGCGAAAAATTTATGCGTCATCTATTACCTAAAAGGCGACGCCGATAATTCTATTGACGTCAACATATAGATAAGAAGCGACCGGATAGCTTAATGTGTCACATATTTTATACGTGCGACGCATTAGGGGTAGTGTGTTAAGTGTTTTTTGTAGTAGTGCAATGACGGAGTAGAGGCTGCTAGATGCGGGGGGGGGGGGGGGGGGGGGGGGGGGGCGGGGGGGTGGGGGGGGGGGGGGGGGGTTCACTACTTTGCATTTATCTTATTTCCTAATTGACTTTGGTGCACGACTAGACTATGGAGTCCTTCGCCTGCTTATCTAATTATAGGTGTAGAGTCGGGCCGCCCAGTGTATAGGCGGGCACGGCTTGGTACTACACATGAGTGCTTTGCGTGGGCTTGAGCCACGAAACCCGCACGTGATGCGTTGGTAGTTGTTGTCAATAAGGGGAGTCGCCACCGTGCTATGAAGGTTATTCACGGACACCCGAAGTTGGTGCCAAATTAATGGCCCCACGTTCTGGTCCAGTAACCAGTTGTGGTTCGGGGACATGTACGAATCAGATCTGTAACCCAATTCGCCGCATGTAGCGGCCTCTACTCGGTCTCATTGCAATCCATTCATCACGATTATGAATGCACATAACTTACGTTTTTAGCACTTAGAAGTACTAACCTAAAGATTACTATGAAAGTATGTTTCTATTATGCACAGAGACTACCTAACCTAAAATTGTGACCACTTGCATTAAATCAGTAACGGTGCCTAAAAGCCGTTGTCCATAATTATCTGACTTTAAAGTTTCACTAATTCCGGTCTTTGTTTAGCAAAATATATACAAATTATACAACAATGACATATGAAGTAGACTTCAAAGTATTTATACAACACAATCTTACCTAAATTGCAAACAAACAAAGGTTAGTTGAAAACGAAGCGAAGAATCTTCCGCCTTGAATCGCTATAAAGACAATAAAAAAATGTTAGTTCATGATGAAAAATGAGCGCAATGAATCTTTCGCCTTGAATCGCTATAACAAGGATAAGAAATCCGTTAGTATTGACAAGTGAATAAATAAGAATGAAATAAAAAAGAAACCAAAACAATGAAACATTGAAACAATATGAAATCTATATTTACATGGAACGATTCAAAGTCGGTTCTACATTGTATAAATTACATTAGAACTCATATAATGGTTAATCAGTGAAAGAAAGTGAAAGAGAAATATAGGTAAGTAATCTCAGAAGTAAACCTTGTTTTCGCTTGTCAAACGAATCGAAAGAACGCAAAGACTATCGTATTTATGTGTATTTATGAAAGAATTTTGTGAATGAGAGAAGAATGTAAATACGTAGTGTGAATGGCTGACGTATGCTTAGATCGTAAAAGTTGAATGTGTCAGAACATCGTTGTCAAGTCGGAGGCAAGGCACGTATTATAGGCGCGAGAAGAAACTGAGCGTATATACCTGGTGAGCTGTGTATATACGCTCAAAGCAGCGATATACGTGCTCACCTAGGTATACTCTCGAACTGCTTATACGCTCCTAGGAGCGTATATACGCAGGCTTCTGCGTATATTTTTTAACAAAATCTGATATATTTTAATTCGAATATTCTTTGCATATGTCGATTTTCTAAGATTACGATTGTTCTAGATGTCCTTTCGCAAGAAAGTATAATTTAGGAGATTCTAGAACATTCGCGTATTTTCATGTATTTTCTGCGTATTCTCTATTTAAACATTGCAAATTCATAGAAATATAGAAAAATCAGAAAAATAATTTAAAATATGGCGGATTCAGAAAATGTGACGAACATGATGAAAACAAAAGCATGAGAATGCCAGCGTACTTGTTGAAAAACTTTGAGAGATCGAGAAAACCGAAAGAAAATATTTTTGCCTCGTATTTGACCTTTGACTCATAATTTCGAGTGTGACTTGACTTCACATATTTCGAGCTTCATTACGAGTTCAATTGCGTTTTTTCGAGTTCGAATTAATTGCGACATGTGGTATACTTCATCATTGATTACTCATTTGGGGAGACATTTTTAGGTGTCTAYAATAGGCAAGACTTAAACCAAGTTCTACAACTCCCCGAAAGTAGTGCGGTGGCAACTCCTCTACTCGTTTCGATTATAATACACAAAACTCCATGCATACACAAACTATGTAAAAGCAATAATTCATTTCTAGCAAAAACCAAAGTCATCACTCGATATTATACCCCTCGAGGCAGAGGGATCGGACCCTGTCTGGCTTGATGACGCCCCRACGCCCTACAACTGTGTSGCCAGCAACAGTAGCATCAAACACAAGAATAGCAGTAGGGGTCGGGTCTGACAGAGCAGTGGGGTACGCAGCAAGGTCACGGTCTGTAGGACTTGCCACAAGTGGGCTCCGATCATGGYTGTCCGGGCTGCCATGTWCAAAAGTGGCCTCCCCCTCCTCAAGTACGTTTTCCTAATCATCTAAAAAATCCAAATTAACCCTAACAATATGATTAGTAGAATCATTTTGCTCCTTGAACATCAAATCAGAAATAAAAGCGAAGGGAAATTCATTTTCATGAAATTGAACGTCCCTAGACCCAAAAATATCACCCGATTCCAAATCAWAGACCTTCCTATGTTTTTTTTTATCATGGGGATGCCCAAAAAACACACACTTCCGACTCCTAGGAGCAAATTTATCCCGATTTGAATTTTGATTGTGAGCGAAATAAAGACGTATTTCATCAAAATTAGGTGGTGTTCCAAATAAAATCTCATCAGGTGTTTTGTTGGCTAATAAATTGGAGGGTGTACGATTAATTAGGTAAACTGCCCAAAGAACGCATTCATACCAAAACCCAATAGGAAGATGCCCTTGAAACCTTAAGGCATGAGCATCATTCAAGATATGTTTGTGTTTAAACTCAACYAGTCCATTTTTTTGCCGAGTACCAGCACAAGATGTTTGGAACAAAATTCTATGTTCATCAAACTACGGGATCATATGTTGAAATGATGTGCCATTATCACTACGCACACATTTCACGTTCACTTCATATTGGGTTTTAATCATAGCAAAGAAAGAGAAAAATGAATAATAAACTACTGTTTTATAATGCAAAAAATAAACCCAAACACCTCTTGAAAAATCATCCACTATAGTCAAAATATAATGAGCACCACAAGTAGAAGCCGTCTTATACGGTCCCCACAAATCACATTGTATCATTTCAAGAATACGGCTAGCACGACTATCACTATCAGAAAAACTAGCGCGGGTTTGTTTAGCGAGAGGGAAAATTTAACATGATTTATGTAAACACTTAGTACTAGAACTACCTTGAATAGCAAGAAGTAGTTTGACAATTTTCTCCGACAAATGCCCTATACGACGATGCCACAACTCAAACGTAGATATCTCCGGACTCGTGATTGCATATACTATTGGGATACGTTGTGTAGATACCTACATTTGTCCCTAGCCCAAGAAGGCCGATGATATGACACCCCTTGCAACACACAAGCTGAATTGAGTGAGAACTAGGGCCCTAACAGACCCTAAAAAGGCAAGTTTTCACTACACAAGGCACGTTTCTACACACTAAGCAYCCTTAAAAGTAAGTTTTAATTTCAAAATAATTTTAACTTATTTTTAAACATTTTTCTAGAATGCTTCGGAATTTTTCTAAGCCTTTTTGGYAATTTTCGGATTTTTCAACAATTTAATTTATTTTACGATAATTATATTAATTAAATTATGAAAACAATTTCACAATTCATGAAATTTTATCACAACACATTATATTTTACAAGGAATTTTATGCATATTTTTCAATAATTTGTGGAGTTGTGGAAAATTAGTTATGAATTTCCGAAGCAAAAACATGCACCCGAGCGAAATTACTGATTTCGGGAGTTTCAGGGCCGCACGTGAGCGTGGGTCCCACACGAATATGTCCCCAAATTAATCAGTGATTTTGTGTTAAAATATCGCAGTCAAATAAAATCAAATGGTATTTTWTTTCGATTTTACATTATACGCAATCGTAAAAAAAAAGGGCAAAAACGAATCAAAATCGCAATAAAATCAGTTGCAATCATATAAAATCACACATATATTTTATATGATTTTATCTCTCGATTTTTTTTTTATATTTCGATTTCGACCTGGCCTATAAATACAGAACCGACCTTCATTAGAGGGAATCACGCACTTCATACACCGTCACTCTGCCCGTGTTCTCTCCTCCTTCTCTCTGAAATACTCTCTTACTTTGCATTCAATATCACAAATTGTTTTTGCAATTGCTTTACATATAAATACAATTCAATGTCCTCTTTGTTCAGAAGGTTCTTTTAAGGGTTTTCAAAGGCTACAAGGGTTCTTAAGGTCTGAAGCATCATTTCTCGATCGTAAGCGCGTGTTCGCAAGGTAAGTTTGAGGCCTTGTCTCAATTTCTTAACACCTTTGCATGCTGTTAGAGATTTGATTTTATGCAAGTTAGCATGTGTAGTATTGAATTAACAACTATTCGACACTGAATTAAATCTATCTTAGGCACAACTATTGAATTCTTGTTTGAATGCTGCATTGCTTGCAAATCACACCATTATTAGTCTTAAACAAACAGGCAAATTGCATGTTCTCACGCCCTTAATAAGACTAAATTTCTGGTCAAAATTGGCTTTTAGGCACCCTTTTAATACGGATTAAACAAACCTGTCGCCAACAAGAAATTAGATCCTACGTGCATCTATTTCTGTTACAGGCACCACATAGAACTTTGCATGCTTATGTTAAACAAGAAACTTTGCTTGTGTGTTGTCTTTGACAATGGACTCGCAATGACCATGTAGAGGCCTTTACGACGTCGGGGGGGGGGGGGGGGGGTGTTTGTGCACTACTCACCTTACGCCTTGTCCTACTCCTTGACCTTCTGTGCACTACCTGACATGGAGTCCTTCGCCTTGCTTTATGCAATTATAGGCAAGGCTTAAAACGRGTTCCACAGCTTCCCTAAAGAAGTGTTGTGGCGACTTCCTCTACTCGTTTCGAGTATCAAAAGACAACATTAGGCATACTCACACTATGYAAAAGCAAGAATTCAATTCTAGCAAAATCCGAGTCATCAACTAATTGTACCTCCCGTGGCAGAGGTACCGGACCCAGTCCGACTCGGTGATGCCCCGGCGCCCGTACACGTCGAAAATAGTATAGTCCATCTATCCGTTCATCCACTTTAATCAAATTCCCCGGGTGTTGATCTTGTATAGCACATATAGAATTAGTGAATGGTACAAAACAATTGGACTCATCAATCAATCTGGAAATCGAAATTGAACTGCAATTTAAGGTCTGAACAAATAAAACATGTTCAAGAATAATTCCATCGTCTAAAAATGCACGACCCTCTTTCGTAGCCATCACTTTAGCACCATTGGGAAGACCAACCGAGCAAGGTATAATTGATTAGACATCGTGTAGTGAAAATTCATGACCGGTAACATGGTGAGAAGCACCCGTATCTATAATCCAGGACACCGAAAAAAATCACCAACAAAAGAATTGGAAACAAWAGAATTACAAGAAGTAGTAGAATTAGAGGTAGTAGAATAGTAAAGCGCACTCCCCAAAGTAGGAAAGTCATTAATAGAACATATTTCAGCGACATTAGCAACAATAGTACATGGAGTATCGCCTGATGAGACAACTTCATCATCAGATGAAGCAACAACAGTAGCCTACAGGATAGCATCCGCCCGCACATGATTGCCAAATTTCTGTAGCCACCGATCCGAAAAACCATGAACCAAGAAATAAGAAGCGTTATCATTACCTGATCGATGACAATAGGTACAATATAATTTCGATTTWTCAATTCGATTAGATAGAAAATTAGTTTGTTRATTGTAGAAGAAAGTAGAAGAAATCGTCTTATCATCCCCAACCATGGTTGATCGTGTAGTAGATTATAGTAGAGGAAAAAATCAATTTTTCTAAAAAAAGGGTTTAGAATTATAGAGGCTCTGATACCATGTCAAATGGGCCTAGGCCGCACCCGCCACGTGGAAGTGTAAGTTCACATCACAAGACTAAGGAGGTTCCAACTCAAAACCATATGGCAATGAGGAGAGTAGCCCCTTAACCTTATATAATGGTCTCAACTCTCGAATTCTTTCAATGTATGATTTATCCCCACAACACTCCCCCTTAATTTCAATGTGGGACAACACATACACTCTTATGTGGGTTGTTCATGGGCTCAACACTCCCCCTCACATGTGAGTCGTCCGTAAGCTGACCCAGATCAATCACACCCAACTTGGGCTCTATTACCATGTCAGGATATGAATTTTCTTACTTTCATTCAATTGCGTATCTAGGTATATATATACAACTTAACCTAGTATAAACAATTAAGGGTCAAAAATATAGAATAGCCCAATTATAATGGMACACAATATAATAAGGCCTAACAACTTAAAATTTAGTTTATTGTAACAGTGAAAAGATATGTTTTACCAATATGTAAAATATTATTGTATATAAAAAGTTTCTTSCTAAATAAGAATGCATATTATGTTGAGATATGTTTAGGGTTCAAGATTGCATACTGGGATATGTCAACATATGAAATAAAGAGTGTATATTGTGATTATGAAATTTCAAATGCATATCATGTCATAATAATGTAATCTTTAATATGTACTCCATAATCTTTATAGCACGATATATCTTTGATGTAAAAAAATATGACGTAAAATAATGGTTAACGATTCCACCCACAGGAACACCCTATGGGTTAGGAGTTAACAATTATGGTAATGGAGGAATATCCAATTTTAGTGGCGGTTTTTAAACTGCCACTAATGGGCATATACCTCAGAATCCATACCTTGCTACTTACGACCCACAACCCGCGTATATTCMAAAAAGGAGTCAGGGTTATCATCATCAAGCCTTTTCTAGCCAAATTTATCCTCCTTAAAGTAATCGYTGGGATAAGGATCTCATGGGMAAAGTATTGCTTATGGTGGACCTTAGGCAATGGGAACACAAAAGTCTAGTAACATTGATAGTTTCAACCTTGGAGTCAGATATAACCAAATTCGTATGGAGAAATACCTCATCCAACCTACCACCCTGATAATCAGTATCCGAATGGTCATGGCTAGAACTTTAAGGCGCTGATGGGACATGCTCCTAATGAATCTTTCTTAGGGCAAGTGGAGGAAATGATCTAGAGATTTATGGGTCATAATGCTGGTTATCCAAGGAGAAAAACTTTTAATCCTTATCCCGAATGGGTGGATAGGATGTATCCTTTTCCTAGTGGGTTCAAAGTTCTTGAGTGTTCTCCTTTATTCTCTAGCGATGGGTCAGTGTCTGCTGAAGAGCACTACATTGTCAGGTTTAAACTATCAGTGTAGAGAAGCAATAGACAATGATTGTCATAAATTAAGATTATTCTCCAATTCTTTGATTGAAACCGCGTTCTTTTGGTTTACCCATCTTCTTACAAACTCTATACAAACATGATTTGCAAGGCCAATTCCTTTGTCACTTTACTAAGGTGGAAGCTGGAGTCTCTATTGGAGAATTGGCTAGGATAACTAAGGAAAAGGGGGAACCTGTAGAGGATTACATCGCCATATCTTTGTCGAATCTAAATTTGTTTTAATAGTCTAGAAAGGGTTGTCTTTTCCTTTTAGCAAGAAATTTAAGGGTCAATGTTTCCTTGATTTTGTGACTTTATCTAGTGTCGTAGTAGCATATGAAAAGTGTTTGGCTGAAGAATATAAAAGTAAACACAAATATTATGCTAACTATGTCAACAACA
The DNA here is from genome assembly GCA_008642245.1 of Bassia scoparia. Classification (NCBI taxonomy): domain Eukaryota; kingdom Viridiplantae; phylum Streptophyta; class Magnoliopsida; order Caryophyllales; family Amaranthaceae; genus Bassia; species Bassia scoparia. The sequence continues at coordinate 57,091 of SNQN01001221.1, read as the reverse complement.
CAGAGGAGAGCGCAGATTAGGATGATGATTCGGATGTGGCCATGGATGAATTTATTACAGGACCGCCATTTAAATGTCCTCGATTGGTTAACAAAAAGTATTCTCAAAAGAAAGATTTTAAAATTGATTAGAAAAGAGAATAAATTTGATATTAAAAAGTGTGATGAAATCTTTGATTGGCTTTTAAAGTTAAGAAGATTAAACTGGTTGATCAACATAAGGATGGAGATCCCAGTGAAACAAAAGGAAAGATATACTATAAATGGTGTGATGCGTTCACAAGTAAGACCAATGATTGTGTGATTTTCAGAAATAGAATTCTGGATGAAATTGATAAAGGAGACCTTAATTTCCTTGAGAAAAGTGTTAATGCTTTTGATATTAATTCTGAAATTTTATTAGAATTAGAACAATATGAGATGAATTGCAACATGGATAATATTATTGCTAATGCTATATCCCATATTGACTTGCAAGAGCTCTCTAATATTGCTATTGTTGTAAATTGTATGATCGCATTGTGAAAAAAGGAGTGTTGGTTGCTCAAAATGCCAGGAACAAGATTATGACAACCTCAATGTATGCAGATGGCATTTCAGTGCTGTATATTTAACCAATCAGTGCTAGGATTTCTAGAGCTTCATCAACAAAAAAGTTAAGGACAAATGGGTTGGTGATCTCAAAGCAAGAGTATATAGCGCTAGCCCTTGCTAACTTCTAACCTAGAGGAAAGAAAGTTGAAGCGGATGTTGGATAGTCTGGTGATGCTAATGCTGGTTCTAATCATGATGGAAATAGTGGCCAAAAGTTCAAATAAATATAGAAGGAATTCAAAAGTTTCCCTTGTTAGCTAAAGTAGTGGAGGGGTTAAAAAATTTGCGCTTCTCTATGTGTCCATCCTGTGCTAATATGCTACATTATGAGTTAGTATGGACTAAAGTCATCCCTATAAACCCGAGTTTGGTACCTAGGCACCAAAAGCCTAAAGTTGAGAGAGGATCAAGGAATGGATCAGTCACTCTTCCATGATTGCTTTCTAYTGCGTCAGTCTTGAGTAGGCTGGGCGAACCTAAAGTGGTCAGTTAAGCATTAAGATTGAACAAGTCTCAACCTCAGACAAAAGTGTGTAGGGGGATGATGTCAAACAAAGGGATGAGAATTCAAAGGATTATAAGAGACAAAAAGATGACTTAACTCTAGCCAAAGAAAGAGAAAAGTCAGGTAAAAGGCTAGGTTAATTAGAGAAGTAGCTGCCAGCCAACTACAAGCAAATGTAGTTAATGTGGATGAGGAAGCTTTAGAAAGGGGAATGCTTAAATTTGTCCCTGTTGAGGAGCCTCATTTTAAGAATGAAAAGTGGTTAGAGAGAGAATTCATGGAATGGAATTCTAAAGGAGGAGCGTCATTTGGATCCTAGCTAGAAAGAGAAGTCGATGGAGGATGTTCTTGAAACCCAGCCTCTTTTGGGTCATGTTCGAAAAGAGAGGCAGAAGGAGAATACTAAAAAATCCCATCCTCATTTGGATCAAGCTCATAGAGTGAAGTTGAAAAGAAATATTCTAGAGACTCTGGCTCAATTCGATGAGACTTCGAGAGAAAAACCTTGTTAAGGAACTTTTCTGCTGAACCCTCATTCAGCCATGAAAGTTCTTCAGAGTGAGAATATATAGGGATCATCTAGTGAGAAACGAGTTGTCAATATCTAGGATCATCCTATAATTAGAGATTTGATGAAATATCGTGCTAAATTGAAGAACAGTTGGCCAGACATGGGACAAAAAGCTTTACAGAAGATGCTTTGATGACTAAGCAATCATCTAATGTGGAGTTAGTAGACTATAGCCTGGAAAGTTTGGATTTGSAAGTATCTAAATTAGATATTAACTTTCTTGCAAATTTTTCAAAAAGTGATCATGAGTTTATCGCTTGCAATGCAGTCATTGTCCCCCATAGTTCAGAGCCAGTGAGAAAAAGAAGATGGATACTTCATGGACCGATGAAGTAGGCCAAGCTAAAGTCGTAGGTAAGACCTCTACTATATTAGTAGAGTTGAACAAATTGGATAAAGGGTCTTGTTTGTACCCACTATAGATACATTAACTAAAGAGAAACAAAGTTAGTTGTCAAACAKTTGTTAAAGGATTTCAGTGTTGATAATTTATATAGTAATCCCTTAAATGTCACAGTTTATGTAAATGCTATTAAACTAGGAAAGGTTCTAATTGATACCGGTGCTACGATCAATCTTATGCCTTGGTTAGTGTTACTGACTAAAAATGTATCGATTGACTTTGATGACTAATAGAGTAGTAAAACGACTAAGAGATTGACAAGTAATTGCGGCTGGCGATAATCAGCAAGAGACAAAGGACTAGCGATAATGATACTTGACGCTTCTCCCGTGATTCATTCTAGCGATAGAACATAAGCGCTTGAGGGAATCATGGGAGAAACGGCCCAATGACAGAGGCTCATGAAGCATTAGGCAACGAAGGAGAATTAGTGAAAAGTATGGAGATTTAAATATGCAAAGGGTGCCAAGAAACCCTAAATGGAGAAACTGCTAGTAATTACCCATGATCTCCACCTTTGAGGCCTATAAATAGATGAAAACGGAGTAGCAGAACAACAACAACAACAACAACAACAACACAATCAAACAAACATCTATCTTTATTAGCATTTTAGAATTCCTTAGCTACACTTGTTTAGTAGCCAAGTATAGTTTAACATATCGTAGCTAGTTCATCCTATTATGGATTAGTAGTAGTTTTGTTGTATTCCCAATTATGTAAACATGGAGGTAATCATCCTTCCTTGTGATACAGTTATAGTCTAACCCTATACCTAATTTAAATAGACAAATTTCGTTTCTCTTCATTRTTGTTTGTTTTAAGCATCAATTTTATTCCACAACAAGCGTATTTCCTTGCATTCACATCCTCTAGACTTACACAACGATCTTAGGAGCCATTTTACGTTAGCGAAGTTATCTATATAATCAGCACCCGTACCGAACTAAAAACAATATTGGGCGGTTGACTTGTTGGTGAAGTGCAAAATCACTCCAACAGGTTTTTTGGCGACCACAAATGGACAGAAGTTTGCAACATTGTAATGGTTTCTCAACCATGGCCCTTGAACGATCTACTAGACAAATGGGTAACCAGAAGGATGATAGTTTATCCGATCCAAATCTTGATAATCCACTCGAGGATCTTGGTTATCTAGAAACTGTTCCACCACATCAATCTTTTGAAGATGTTGTTCCCTCTGAGCATACCGAGTCTCAAACGCAAAGACTAGACTCTTTGCACCTAAATAGACGGGAAAATCAATTATCCTTAGCCAAAGGTTTACTCAATTCAATATACACACAATATTTGGATATTGTTACAAGTCTTTTAAAAGATGTGAAGGAGAATCATAGGGAGCAATTCAACAATATACACCGAAGTATGGTACATTAGACTACTAGAGTGATAACCGTCGAGTTGCAAAAATTTGGTTCCCACTCCCTGCAAGCGGTTACTAGACACGTGGATCGGATTATATTAAATATCAATGATACGTTGAATGCTAGTAATGTAGCGTTGTCTAAGACGGTTGCGACTAACGTAGTTACTCGGTTGGAGCCTTTGGTGGAGAAACATAATCAACTAAATGAACGGTTGATGAGTTTGTTAACCGCTAGCGGTTCAGGAATTACTGTCGATAACTTATGGGAAGAGCCTCCCTTAGGTTATCCTAGAACAAACAACTTGATGAGATCAAATGTCTCTCCGGCCTTTTCAGACAATATCAAGGAGTATTCCCCTCTGAGATGCCAATGAAAGGAACAAGAGTTAGAGGAGAGAAGTTGGCTCAAGGTCAGATTATGAGTCAGGCTATAGCCATGGGGACCTTGGAGCTTCTTCTGTTCCTYCRCCTCCTTACTCAATCTCTTTGACTTTGWCAATGGGAACCGTTTCACCCACGGGTTYGGGAACAAACCGTGGTTTAGTGGTAAATGGTTATGGAATTGGAGAGGTTTACAACGCTGGTAGCAGTTTTCAAACTGCCACTAATGGGCATGTTTCTCTAGTCTCGTATCCTGTTACTCATGCCATCACAACCCATTTACATTCCCCAAACTTGGAATCAGGGTTATCTATATCAAGCTTACCCTAACCAAATAAATCCTCCTAAGAGTAATCGCTAGGGGCTGGGAGTACAATCATAAGGTAATGCCTATGTTGGGCCACAAGAGATGGGAACATAGAACTCTAGTAATATTGGTGGCTTCCTACCTGGAGCTATATAAAACCAACACCCAAATGGTCAAGATCAGAACTTTCATGCTAACGTGGGAAAGGATCCTCAAGAACCTCTCATTAGGCAACTAGAGGAGATGATCCAAAGGGCCATGGGGCAAAATGCTGGTTTTCCAAGGAGATGGACTTGCAATCCTTATCCTGAATGGATAGACAAGATGTATCCTTTTACCAAAGGATTTAAAGTTCATGAATTATCTTCCTTATTCTCTAGCGATGGGTCAATATCTGCTTAAGAACACTTGGTCAGGTTTAACTACCAATGTAAGGTAGCAGTAGATAGTGACTATCTAAAGTTGAGATTGTTTTCTAGTTCCCTCACTAAGACTACTTTCTCTTGTTTTACCCACCTTCCTGCAAACTCTATACAGACGTGGCAAGATTTGCAAAGGCATTTCCTTCGCCATTTCAYTAGGGTGGAAACTAGAGTTTCCATTAGAGACTTAGCCAAGATAACACAAGACAAAGGGGAACTTGTAAAAGATTATATCGCCAGGTTTAAGAGAGCGAAGATCAAATGTCATCTTAACCTACCCGAATCAAAATTTGTTTCGATAGTCTAGAAAGGGTTGTCTCTCCCTTTGGAAAGAAATTCGAGGGTCAACATTTCCCTGATTCATGGCTTTGGCTAGCGCTATAGTTGCATATAAAGATGTTTGGCTGAAGTATCTAAAAGCAAACATAAATATTATGCTAGTTATGCTAATAKCACAAAAGAGAGCACAAATTAGGATAATGACGAAATGGATGTGGCTATGGCTGAATTCGTCCAGGGCCAACCATTTAAATGTCTCCAATTAGTGAACAAAAAGTCTTTTCAAAAGGACTTTAAGACTGATCAAAGAAGGGAGTACACATTTGATATTAAAAAATATGACGAGATATTTGATTGGCTCTTAAAATTTAAGAAGACTAAAATAGTGGGTAGACACAAGGATAGAGATCCTAACGAAATAAAAGGAAAAATCTATTGTAAATGGCATTATGCTTCCGCAMATAAAACTAGTGATTGTATAATTTTCGAAAATAGAATTCAGGATGAAATTGATAAATGAAACCTTACTTTTCCTATAAAGAGTGCAAAGGCTTTTGAAAATGATTCTGAGTTTTTATCAAAGTTAGAATAATATGAGATGGACTTTAATATGATTAGTATTGATGATAACGATATTTCTCGTATTAACATGCAAGAGCTCTCTAGTGTGGCTATTGTTGTAAAGTTATACGCTCACATTATGAAGGAAGGAGTCTTGGTTGCTCCAGAATGCCAGGAACAAGATTACGACAATCTCAATGTATGCAGGTGGAATTTCAGTTCTGTACACCTAATTCACCAGTGCAAAGCTTTTAAAGGCTTCATCAATAAAAAGATGAGGATAAATGGGTTGATAATCTCAAAGAAGAAATACTTGGCTCTAGATCTTGCTAATTTTCAAGCTAGAGGAAAGAAAGTTGAAATTAATAAGATGTAGTCTGGCGATGCTGCCACTACTGTTGGTCATAATGTGAATGGAAGTCGGAAGGCCCAAACATATGTAAACGTTATTCAAAAGTTTCTTCTGCAAACTAAAGCAGTGGATGGCTTGAAGAAGTTACGTTTKTCCATGTGTTATTCTTGTGCAGACATGTTACATAAAGCTTGTAAGGACTGAAGTTATCCTTAACAACCCAAGTTGGGTTCCTAAACACTAGAAACCATGATTTGAAACGATATCAAGGAGGAGATCAATCACACTTCCTCCGGCACATTCCACTGTTTCAGTCTTGACCAGATTAGGCAAACCCAAAGTTTTCCAATTGAACAGCAAGGTTGAAAGAGTTCAAGCCCAGATAAAGATGTCCAGGAGGTAGAAATTAATCAAAGGTGTGATAAAGAAAACAAACATAAGAAACAGGAAGATAATCTGTCTTATGCTAAAGTTAAGAGAAGGGTCAAGAAAAAGGCTAGGTTAATCAGAGAAGCGACTACTCGGCAACTACAAGCAAATGCGATTTATGTGGATGAGGAAGCTTTGCGAAATGAAATGATTAAAGTTGTCTCTATTAAGGAGCCTCATTTGAAGAGTGAAAGTGACTAGAGAGAGAATTCAGAAGAAGAAATTCATATAGAGAAATCTCATTCGGGCTATGTTCAGACAGAGAGGTCAAAGGGGGACTTCCTTGAAACCCAACCTCATTTGGGTCAGAAAAGTTGGAGGAAAATATTCCTGCAACCCAGCCTCATTTGGATGGGAGTCAAGGGAAAAGTTGAAAGGAACAACTCCAAAGACCTAGGCTCATTTGAACAAAAACCGAAGGAATGGACCTAGTGAAGGACCTTTCTTGTTAGAGCCTCATTTGGCCATGGAAGCTCTTCAGAGAAATACAATTCAGGGATCATCCATGAAATTGAAGGTTGTCAATATTCGAATCATCCCATAGTTACAGATTTGATGGAGGATCCTACAGAAGAAGAATTGGCCAATCATGGGACAGAAAGTTTTGCAGAAGATGTTTTGATGACTGAGCAATCATCTGATGTGGTGTTAGTAGACTATGTCCTAGAGGGTTTGGATTTGGAGGTGTCTAAGTCAGATCTCGATTTTCTTGCAAATTGTTCAGAGGGCGATCGTGAATTGACTAGACACCCAGCGTTCGTAATGCTCTCACTTTTTCCCCAGCGTCCAAAGCTTGCGGATCGAAGTTGTAGACACCCAAAAGTGTCTCCCCAAATTGAGTAGCCGATAAGGAAATGTACGACATTTTGAAATAGATTTGATTTCGAAAGCTGCGATAAAATCCATAAACCACATCCATTTGCACAAGTTGAATTAAAGTTGAGTTTGAATCATACATCAAGAGTTCATAATTGGTGCAAAGTATTTATTTTTATTAATTTTAATTATTTTCTATTTTAGGTTWTTTTTTGTTATTTTTAGGATTTTTAGAATATTTTCTAAAGGTTATTTGTCTAAATTTAATTTTTCATTTTATTCTTCTCATTTTTCTAAGTTCGCCAATATTTTAAGATTATTTTTTTAAATTTTCTTTGATTTTCTGTGATTTTTACATGTTTTATAAAATGATTTTCGAAACTAAATAAATTCAGAAATTCTTGGATAAGTCCAGATAATTCAGGAATGATCCCGAATATTCTGAAAGATTAATCTTGACCACGATGATTATCCAAAATTAGATAAAGGATAATTCTTGGATAACAGATGAGATCCAAAAGATATAGATGCAAAAATTCCCAAAGATATCACTGAAAAGTTAGATATAATTAGTTTTTGCTATATTATTCTTCCCCAAAACCCCTATAAATACATGCTCTTGATGTTTATTCGAATATCAACAACAAAAAAAATTAGCTTCGATCAACAAAAATCAGTATTGGAAGTGCAATTTAAAGCTCTCAAAAATTTCTCTCTCATTCAAATTCAATCCACAAACACAAATCACTTTAAAAATCAAAAGTCCCTCGAATTTGTCAYAACTTTCAGAGTCATATCTTTSAGGATTTAGGTACAAATTCTGAGTCTATTTAATCAAAATCTCTCTCTTCTCTTTTTATTAATTTTGATTAATATAATACATTGAATTTTGTTTTGCTTTTGGTTTTCAATCATGTAAGTTCATTCGTTTTCAATTGCTTTCGATTTATCACAATTGTTTCGATTATAATTGTCAATGCTGACGATTTTCGTAATTGAGATAAGCGATTCAATTAGAAGCAAAGCTTTGGATACTCTAACCTTGCTTTGTTTGAGTACATTCATATATATWTAAGTTTCGATTTCTATATATATTATTCTCGATATTTGCGCCCATGACTCTTTTGATTGCTTAATGAAGATTGGTATTTKCTTGAGTCACATTAAATTAAGATTAATTATGGGCGAATGGATTTTAGGCACCATATTAATTTGATTAATTTGAWGTGGTGACCATCATTAGGATAGGTAGCGATGCATGCTTAATAGAAATCAACTCTTGTATTGTTTTTAGTGCGCTTTCTAAGATCAAATTGATAGGCTCTTTGAATTCATTGATTATGATTAATGGAACTACAATGAGTCCGAGTAGATGCCATGTGTTCGGATTGGGGAAAATATCTTTTCTGTACCATGTCCCCGAACCCACATTTTGGTTATCAGACCAAATAGTGGGGCTATTAGTTTGGCACCAATGTTTCGGGCGTTCGTGATTAACCTGTATAAGCACGGTGAAGATCGATCTATCCCTTTAATCGATAACACAGCCCAACACACTCATGTGAAGGATCAATGAGGGCACACGCCTACAGAAGCAAAGGGATACTTTACAGGCAGTTGAAGTGGACCAAGCTGAAGCTGCAGGTAAGACCTCTATTATTTCTGTGGAGCTGAATAAATTGGCTAAAGGGTCTAGTCTAGCGCCATCAATAGAAACAGTCACTAAGGAGTAAGAATAGTTAGTTGTTGAGCATTTACTGAAAGATTTTAGTGAAGACAATTCAAATAGTAAGCCCCTTTATGTTACTGTCAATCTGGATTCTGCTAGGCTAAGAAAATTGCTCATTGATACTAGTGCTACTATAAATCTCATGCCTCGGTCGGTTTTAAACAAAATTAGGTAAGGGCAGGAAAGATTTCTCTAGCGTTAGAATTATCATAATTGCATTCAATGGCAAGTCGGAGAATACTAAAGGGTAGGCATGTATGCATATCCAAGTAGGTTCTTCTAAGACTTGATTAGCTTTCTTTATAGTAAAAAGGGGAGGGTAATTGCAATGCGAGTCTCAGAAGAGAATGGTTGCAWCTGACTTATGCTATTCCTTCAACATTGCATCTGAAAATAATATTAGGTAGCTTGTGCTGATGTAGTTGCGTATTTGGTTGATACTAACCTAGAATTTCCCAGGATACTTATGAAGACATTCCTAATGTTGAAGGGATTGCTCTCTAGCTTGAAAGTCAACTGACTCCCAGAGTGAAAGTTATTTCAAGCGCAAACAGATGCATTGAAGAGGGTACTGAAGATGATGAATCACAAAACACATCTGAAGCTTCCCATGCATTAAGCAATCAAGCTTCAAGGAGCCTTCATGCGCCAGTTGATATCCATGGAGCATCTGAAGCTTCCCATAGAGTAAGGAGTGCAACTTCAAGGATCCACCTTGTGCCAGTTGATGTCCATGAGGCATCTCTTGGGGGAAAATTTGATGATGTACTTTGTACTGTGAAGGAATGAAAAGTCATCTTACCCAGTGTACAAAGTCTAGGATATAAATAATATCCAGACTTAACTATTTTATATGTTATACATGATGAATTATAACTTTATAATCGGATCTGGTACATCTTTGGCTCTTCGGAATCTTTATGCTAGTCATTATGCACAATATGGTCTTCAGGTGAACACAATCATGGATGATGATGTCAACGTATTATCACGTGGGGATCTTGGAGCTCACGATTCACTTTCTTCTTACTCCGTAGGGGGTTACTATGGTCATAAAGAAGAGGTGAAGGTGTAGGCCAAGAACGATGATATTAGGAAGGAAGTCCAGGACCCTCTAGAGGAGGTAAATCTTGGTACGATTAAGAATCCTAGGTACACTTAAATAAGTAAGGAATTTTCTATGGAGGAGAAGTAGTCCATTATTAAAGTCCTCCAAACATACAATGTTTTTCTTAGGAACACCATGAAATGTCCGGAATTGATCCTTCAGTCATCCAGCATGAGTTGCGAATCAAAACAGGGTGTACTCCAGTAATTCAAAGCCCAAGGAGGCCAGCATTGGACTTGTTTCCAAAGATCAAGGAGGAAATCTCCAATCACCTGAAGGCCGGATTTGTTCAGCCAGTAAAATATGCTAAATGGATCGCCAACATTTTGTTGTTAGAAGAATGGCAATACTAGGATTTGTATTGATTACAGAGTCACTAATATTACCTTGCCAAAAGATTAATATCTTATGCTAGTGGCTAATATACTTATAGATGCTGCATCTAGACATGAGTTGGAATCTAGTCTAGATGAGTTTAYGGGATATCACCAAATMAGAATTGCTAAAGGTGATTGCTCTAGAACTGCGTTTAGATGCCCAGGGTCTGTGGGGCTCTATGAGTATGTAGCTATGCCTTTTAGCTTGAAGAACGCAAGAGCAACCTATCAACGTGCTATAAACCTCAACTTTGATGAGATGATCGGGGACTTTATGGAGATCTACAGAGATGATGTTCTAGTGAAATCAGGAAATGCATCAGAACATGAAAATTATCTCATTCGTGCCTTTGAGCGAATGAGGTGGATTAGTCTTAAGATGAATCCACGAAAGTGTGTCTTTGGAGTTAAAGCCAATAATTACCTTGGATTCTTACTATACAGAGATGATATCAAAATAGATCAGAATAAAGTGAAAGCTATTCTAGAAGCACAACCCCCTCGAACGAAAAGGGAGTTGCAGAATTTTCTGGGACAGATGAATTATGTTTGTAGATTTATTACCAACCTAGTTGGAATGAAAAAAGCTTTCTCCCCTTTGTTGAAACTAAAGAAAGAGGATGTGTTCAAATGGAATGAAGAGAATCAACAATAATTTGATCAAATTAAAGCAAAGYTGGCATCACAAGTTTTGATCCCGCTAAACYAAAATGGGAAGCCATTGAGATTATATTTGTCAGCGTCGTATGGGTCCATCGCTAGTATGGTTACTCAAGAAATTGAGAAAGGGCAAGAATAAGCGATCTTCTACCTAGGTAGAATTTTGCAGGAGTTGGAGACCAAGTATACAAACGCCGAGAAATGGTGTTTGATTTTGTATGATGCTTTCATCAAACTTAATCAAGATTTCATGGCTTTCTCCATTGAATTTGTATCACCAATCGACGTGTTGAAACATCTCTTAAGTCACCCGTTTGGCAAAGTAAGGTTGTGTAAATGGGGTATGCATCTATCTCAGTTTGAGCTGAAGTATGTCCATTAGAAGGCAATGAAAGGACAAGGCTTAGCAGACTTTTTGGCTGATGACCCCATTGAGAGCAGTGTCGCCCAAATTCAAGATGAGGGGTTCTTGGTGCCTGTTTGTTGATAGATCAAGTTGAATCGATTCTATTGGAGCTAGGATAGTGATTACTTGACCAAGAGATGTGAAGACAAAAATGGCAGTGACTTTCTCCAACCGATGGACAAATAATAGAGTGGAATTTGAGTCTCTTGTTATTGGTCTCAAGACTTTGAAAGATATGGGTGTTACAAGGGTTCAAGCCTTTGGAGATTCTCAATGGGTTGTCTCACTGATCAATTAGTGGAGAATATAGAGGAACCTCCCCTCTGGCTCTGGCGATGAACACTGCTTTCAGAGAGTTAATCTCCTAGTTTGAGCAATGCGACATTTCGTATGTTCCAAGGGAAGAGAACCAAGAAGCTGATTAATTAGCCCAATGGGCTTCTTCCAAGGATCTTGATAGTTTTAGTGAGGATGTAATACACATTAGTTCATTTAAGTTAAAACCCTTGGAAGAAGTTGTGAAAGTTGAARTAAATAAGGTAAGTGTTCTTGGGTGTGAGGCGGACTAGTGTTAGGAGATCAACGAGTACTTAAAAGATGCTTCTGGAAAGAAAATTCCTGCAAATGTGAGGTTGGCAGCAACAAAATATTTCATTTAAGGAAATAAGCTATATAGAAAAGATCCATAGGGACTTTTGTTGAGATGTGTGAACAATAAGAAGGTGTTAACTATCGTAGCAGAGGTTCATCATGGAATTTGTGGATCACATCATCGGGGCTCAAGATGCGATGGCTTATTGATAAGATGGAGTTCTTTTGGCCTCCATTCAAAGGAGTTTGTTTACAATATGTTAAACGGTAAGTAATGCCAGAGATTTTAGTTAATAAGTAGTGGAAAAACCTTGGCCCTTTAGAGCACTAGTGGAAAAAAGGCCAAAAGCTCCAAGCTTTTGGCCACTAAAAGCTCCCGTTTTCGCCTGGTACTTTTGGAGCTGGTACTTTAAAATATATAATAAAAGCTCCAGGCATGCCTGGAACTTTTAACATCTTAAAAGCTCCAGGATTTTAAAAAACTGGAACTTTTAAGTTACTAAAAGCTCCAGTTTTTTTCAAAAGCTTGGAACTTTTAAGGTACTAAAAGCTCCAATTTTTATCAAAAGCTTGGAACATTTAGTAATGTGTTTTTTAAAAAAAACAAATTAAATATATATGCATTTTTTTCTACATTTACAATTTGCTAGTAGATATACAATTATACATCGAATAAAATATACATCAAATACAACAATTGCCAAAAAAAATATTTTTTATTAAGTAAAAAAATGATAATTACAAAATACATATCACCGTAATATACGGTAAGCTAATATACAATATTTCAACAAAATAAATCCAAGTCAAAAATATGAAAGAAATAATTCAAACATAACAATAACAAGATTACAATACATTATTGATTCTAAATATAAGATTACAAGATACAAACAACAACYAGCAGTAAGCAGCGGCAAGTAACGGCAGCAACAGACAGCAGCAGAAACAGGCAGCGGTGGCTACAGTCAGCAGTAGGATGCGGCGGCGACACACAGCGGTGGGAAACAACGGCGACACGCAGTGGTGGGAAACGACGGCGACACGCGGCGGTGGGCACCGGCAAACAGCGATAGTTATACGCAATGGCAAGCAACACACCTAGATCTAAACTTAGGCTTTACTGAACYTTGAAAWATAAAAAAATAACAGAAAATTAAAACCAAATCAAAACGGAAATTCACCAAAATATGTAAAAAAAAAACCAATCTAAWTATGCAAAAATAAAAAATAAATTCAAAAAACCCAGATTCAAARCAAAATAATTTAATTGATTCTACAACTAACAAATTAAAATTCCCCAAAATGACAAATTACGAACAACCATAACTGAAATGCGAAATTTGAAGAAAAATACATGAAAGTCGAAGCCCTAATTGCAAGTCTCAACTCGAAGCCAGTAACAGCCCAACGTTGATTCGAATAGCCACCAATCGAAAAGCAACCAAGTAGAACGACCAKAGCAAATTTGAACCCCATAATCGACACAATTCGAAACTCTTGTAAACCTTAACTGGCGAATTTCGTTATTGATTCAAAAGTAGATCGCACAAYGACAAATTACGAACACGGTGGTGACATTGGTGTTTTCAAAGGAGGAGAGTTGATAGAGTAAGAGAGAGGAAGAAGGTGAGGAGCTGCGAGGGTTTGTGAGGTGAGGGGCTATGAGGGTTTAATGGTGTTACAACTTACAAGGAATATTATTTGGTACAAGTATGAAATATGCGTGCATGTGATTGTTGGGCTAAGCCCATAATTTTCTTAAAGATTAAACAAAAGCTCCTACTTTTTAAAAMCTGGAACTTTTAATAGATGGAAGCTCTCAACTTTTAACAACAAAAGCTCCAAGCTCCAGTTATTGAAAAGCCTGGAGCTTTTAACTATTAAAAGCTCCAGGCTTTTCAATAACTGGAGCTCTTGTTGTTAAAAACTCTAGGCTTTACAATACATGGAGCTATTGTTAAAATGCTTTTAGCGTTTTTTCTACTAGTGGAGGCTGGGCTGTTGATGCAATTGGAGCTATTAAACCGCCTTCATTCGGACATCACGAGTATATCTTGATAGCTACTAATTATTTCACAAAGTGGATTTAAGTTTAAGCATTTCAAAAGTTTAATGCGAAAGTAGTGATTTCGTTTCTTGAAGAAAGAATCTTCACTTGATTCAGGATTTCAGAAACCATCACCGTGGATCAGGCGTCAATATTATGGGAGAAGAATTTGAGGGATATATTAAAGAATTAAATATCCAAAAGTTACATTCCACGCCTTATTTTGCTCAAGCTAATGGCCAAGCCGAGGCTACAAACAAGATCATAGCTAAAGGGATATCGAAGATGGTTGACAATAACCCACGAGACTGGCATACCCTCTTAAWTTATGCTACGTGGGTGTATAGGACTTCAAAAAGGGATGCAACGGGGACGACTCCAAATCAATTAGTTTATGGCCATGAACCGGTATTGCTAGCAGGGCTGAGTGCAAAGTCTGCCCGAGTGGCTAGACAAACAAATTTATCATTCAACGATTACATCGAGGCAATGGCATTTGAGTTGATGGATGTGAAGGAAGAGCAGTTGCGTGCTTTGGAGAGTATTAAAGCCAAAAATAAGTAAGTAGCTAAGTCTTACAATAAGAAGGTCAAGCATAAGATTTTCTTACAGGGAGATTTGGTATGAAGATGAAGTTGCCTGAGCATAATTATATAGATCACTTTTTTGGCAAATGGTCATCTAAATGGGAGGGACCTTTCAAATTGGTTACAGTCATGTCTGGAATTGCATATCAATTGTAGGAGTTGGACGGTGAGATATTTCCAAGAGCGCTAAATGGCAAGTTTTAAGAAATAACACACCAAGTATTTGGGAGAGTCATCAAAATCTATGGTGAAGACATCTTGACCTATAGGCTTTCGACAAATAATGTCATGATACATGTAATRAAATCCATGTAATAAAATCATCGATTCAAGTTAATGTCATGATAAAGAATTTCTTTAACCTTGGGAAGTTCAGGGCTTTCACACATGATTGACATGTGACATGAAAGGAAGTYTGAAAACTTTTGACGAAAGTTTGAAGGCCAAGAGACACATAAGGAAAAGTAATTGCACGGAAGTTACCAGACCTTAACTTTGCTATAAATATAACCTGTCATATTATTTCTATCTTACATCCTCACCAATTTTCACWCTTTTTCTTAAAGAAATCTTCTTCTTTTTTATAATTTCCTTGGAGTAATTGGCCTAATACGCCAACACTAATGGAATTCAAAAGAAGGGTGCTCGACAAAGCACGGCGCCAAGAAGACTTTAACTTCATTAACCATGATATCGCCGGCCAAGCTCTCGATGGTGTGGAGTGGAAGTACACGGAGAAGGAAAGAAAGACACTCGTGTCTTTTGAATTCAAGTGGTTCAAATATTGGAGGCGGAACTGACCACTCCTACAAAAGGAAAGAACAACGAGAAGTTGAGGCCACATTCTGAATGGCAGAAAGAGAGAAAGAGGAAGAAAGATGGAAGAAAGAGTTGGAATCGAGGCTAGATACAGAGATACAAGAGAGGGATAATGACAAAAGAGGGAAGAAGGGAAAGGTAAAGTATCAGTGTTTCTGCAGAGAACGAAGAACTGAAACGGTGTAAACTTCACAAGCACCRATCCCTAGGCCATCATCATTGTCTTCATCTTCATCTTCAACATCGCTTTCACTATCACCGCCTGTAGCATCTGTTCCTGCAAGGTATGGGAGGCAAATCGCCCGCGCTCAAAGTGATGATGAGGATTAGATTGACTCCGACAACTATGAGATGGTTAGCGATTGAAATTGCTCCATTCTCTCGTTCATCCAAAGTAAATTAATCATAATATGGTTCTAGAAAGATCTTAGTTAGTTTCCTATGTTCTCTTAATGTTAACATTATTTGCTAATGTATAACTTCAAATTCAGAACTTTTTGTACAAAAAACATTAGGTAGCAATGTTACAATTATCCTTCTGAATTATTAATGGAAATATTTTATTAAAGTCTTTATTCACAAAGAATAGTTTAGATTTTATTTATGAACATTAAATAACAATAGCACTTTACTGATATGAGACATGACAACTTAATACCGGCGTCATACACAAAATAGCGGATARRTAATGATGGCTATGTGGGATGGCGCAATAATTATTACTTTGGTTCCCAAGTAATTTTCCAAATAAATGGTAAACGTAATTCTTAGGAATTGTGCCTAATTAATTGTTTGCTATCTTTCTCCAAAAAAACAATTCAACTACATATGGCAAACATAGAGGTGATCACAAAATTATAATCGTTATATATTATATGGTCATCGCTACAACAAAAGCCTTATGACAAGTCCTCTGGTGATGACTTGAAGCGTTAATTTGCAAGGACTTAAGTGAGTTTGCCCTTGCAAATTAAGGGTGCAATTTGTTTCTGACTAAAAATGTATCGGTTGACTTTAATGACCAATAGAGTTGTAAAACGACTAAGAGATTGACATGTAATTGCGACTGGCGAGAATCAGTAAGAGACAGAAGACTGGTGACAATGAGACTTAGTGCTACTCCTGTAATTCATTCTAGCGATAGAGCATAAGAGCTTGAAGGAATCACGGGAGAAGCGGCCCAACGACATAGGCCCATGAAGCATCAAGCAGCGAAGGAGATTCAGCAGAAAGTATGAAGTTTTAAATATAAAAAGGGCKCCAAGAAACCGTCAATGGGGAAACTTCTATTAACTACCCATGATCTCCAACTTTGAGGCTATAAATAGATSAAGACGGAGCAGCGAAACAACAATAACAACACAATCAAACAAAGATCTATCTTTCTTAGCATTTTAGCTTTCCTTAGCTGCACTTGGCTTAGTAGCCATGTAGAGTTTAGCGTAGCGTAGTTTAGCGTAGCTTAGTTCTTCCTATTATGGATTAGTAGCAGTTTCGTTGTTTTCCCGATTCAGTAAACATGGAGGTAATCACCCGATCCTTCTTTTTGATACAGTTGTAGTCTGACCCTATCCCTAATTTAACTAGAAGTATTTCATTTCTCTTCATTGWTGTTTGTTTTACGCTTTAATTTTATTCTATAACAAGCATGTTTCCTAGCATTCACATCCTCTTGACTCACACTACAATCTTAGGATCCATTTTACGTTAGTAAGGTTATCTCTATAATCAGTAACTAGAGGGGCAGCCCTCTACTAGACTAAAAACAATATTGGGCAGTTAACTTGTTTGGTAAAGTGCAAAATCACCTTAACAGTCAGATTTTAAGAAATTAGGGTAGGGTAGGAAGGATTTGTTTAGTGTTACGACATTCAATGGCAAATGTGACGGTGCTGAGGGTTTAGCATGCATGTAGTCATCAAAATATACGATCAAAATATCCTGATTTGGAGGCTTTTGAAAAGTAGAAGATCAGTACCAATGTGATTGAACTCGTGTAACGAAATCATTTACGATGATGTGTGAGTTCAATCCAATGATTTGGTGAGGGTTACATTAAGAGAATTAAATCTTTCTTATGTGACTTACACAAGTGTGCCAAAAAGAAAGGTTAGCTCATTTTAAAGACAAAATGGGATGAAAGGTAAAACGTCAAGAGGCACCTTAGGGTTGGAATAATTACATGGAAGTTACTAGACTCCCAATTTRCCTATAAATATAATTGATCATAAAAAATGCGTCTTACATGATTACCCTTTGTCATTCTCTTTCCTCTGGAACTTYTCTTTGTTTCTTTTTTCTCCTACGATATAAGCCTAATACACCAACACTAATGGAAGTAAAGAAGTGAGTGCTTAATAAAGCTCATCGCCAAGAAGGCTTCAATTTTCTGAATAGAGATATCACACACCAAGGTATTGATGGGTTGGTTGGAGATTTAAGGAGAGGGAAGAAAAGGTGCTCATCCGCTTTGAATTCAAGTTGTTCAAGTACTGGAGGCGGGGAACTGATCACTCCTACACCAGAAAAGAACAACGTGCAAATGAGACAATATTTCGGAAGGAGGAGAGAGAAAATGAAGAAGAAAGAAGGAGGGGAGAGGTGGAGTTACGGTTAGAGCGTGAGAAGCGAATGAGGGATAATGATCAAACAGGAAGAAAGGGAAAGGCAAAGTGGAAGTGTTCTTACAAATGTCCAAAGAWGGACGTGGCTTCATCATCTCAAGTGCTAGTGCTTGTGGTTTCATCGATATCATCCTCATCACCGTCATCATCTCCATCAACATTTGATGGATCTTTCCTTATAAAACACGGAAGACAGATCACTCGTTTTTCTGAGTGTTCAAGAAGACGAAATCGATTCTGACAAATACAAAATGGTCAGCGACGATTAGTGTAGACACCCAAAAGTGTCTCCCCATATTGAATAGCCGAAGAGGAAAAGTACCAAATATCGAAATAGATTTGATTTCAGAAGTCGCAACAAAATCCATAATCCACATCCTTTTGCACAGGTTGAGGTAAAGTTGAATTTGAAAACGTATGCCGGGAGCTCAATAATAGGTAGAAAATATTTATTTATTTATTTTCTATTTTAGGGCATTTTTATTATAAAAACGATTTTTTAGAACTATTTYGAAAGGTCTTCTCTAAGATTTATCATTTTCATCTTATTCCTCTCATTTTTCTAATTTCGCCAATACTTTTAAATAATTTTTCTGATTTTTCTATGATTTTCYTTGATTTTCACAGGTTTGCGAAATGATTTTTCAAGAATCAATAAATTCATAATTTCGTAGATAAATTCAGAAAATTCGGGAATTATCCGGAATATTCTAGAAGATTAATCATATTTATCCACTTGAATAGGATAAAGGTTAATTGGATAGTAGATTACATGAAAAAACACGAATATTAATTCCAGAACGAAAAAAGATAGATAAACGAGTAATTAAGCACGGATCGCTGAAGTGGTTGTCCTAGTCAGCCCAACCATGTATGTGGTCACAAGTACCATATGTACAGTTGTATTGGTATTCTATATATCCTTTCTTCACCTATCTTTTCCTACATGTATGCTTTCGGTGCCTTATCAAAAATCAACGAATTCTCTTGTGTTTAAGGCGATTCGAAACCCTAAAAAATCTCTCTCACAAATCACTCACAAAAATCCAAGCTTCTCAAATCCGTCGTTACTTTCGGAGTCGTTTCTTTGCGAATCTAGGTACAAATTCTAAGGCTATTCAATTCAAATCTCTCTTTAATTTTTATTATTGTTTTTTATTAGTATTGTAATTTCAACCATGTAAATTTGTTAGTTTTCAATCATTTTCTCTTTATCGCAATTGTTTTAATAATAATTGTCAATGCTAACAATCTCTTTTGTTGTGGTAAGCGATTCAATTGAAAACAAAGTTTTGATACACTMACCTATGTTTTCTTTTGTGATTAATATCGAAGAAAGGTAAATTCGATTAATATATTTGAGTTTTCTATTGTTGCATACTAATCTCATATGTATTTTGACATTGTCTGTGCATTAAATTATTTTAGATTGCTTAAACAAGACCTGATATTGTTGAATCACAATAAATTCAAATTAATCACGGACAAACTGATTTTAAGTACCATATTAATTTGATGGATTTGAAGTCGTCACAACAATTAAGCTATGTAGTGATATTTGTATAATAGAAACTCACTTTCTTTAATAGATTTCTAAGGCTAGAGCGCTTCCTAAGGATAAAATTGCTAAGTTGTTGTGTATTCAATGGATTTCATTGAATGGCATTACAATGAGACCAAGTAGAGACCGCTACATGCGGGCACATTGGGTCAATGTTCTTTCCTTACCATGTCCCCGAACCCACGAACTATGTACTTGATCAAATAGTGGGGCCATTAACATGGAACTAATGTTTCGAGCATTCGTGATTAACCTGTATAGACACAGTGTCGATTCCCCCACTCGACAACACTACCCCAACGCACTCATGTGCGAGATCCGKGGCTCAAGCCCACGRATGAAATCGACGTAGGACAAGGCCCAATAAGGGCGCATGCCTACAAAATGGCGACTTCACTAGGGACAATCACCGTTAGGTGAAGTGGACATACTTGAAAGTCTCGTAATTCCATCGAACTTTTTCATTAAATTGTGCATATTCCATGTTTTCCATTCGAATAGGGTCACGCCTTAGGATCCATGGTCTCATATAGGTATGTTTTATACTCGAGATCGCCTTAAGGGGGGAAACTACTTTGGTGCATGTGGTTAATTGATCATATGGCAAAGGCAAGTCCTATCCCGCCCATGTCGCGTGTGCACGTGTTACTTGATGCGTGTACATAAGAGGTAACTTGGACTTACATAGTAATTGCTAGTGGTGAATTTTGGACCAAGCTCTACTCTTAGGCATGGTACCTTTTGGACTTAACCAAGCCGACCATTCTTTCTCCTAGATGTGCACTTTAAGGGGACTTGAACTCATGATTTATGTTGAGTGATGATAAGTGCCAAAAATGGTCACATATAGGCACTTATTTCTTCCTTATTTTGTCCACTATGTGTGTTTTCGATACCATTTCACTAACCTTTTGGTTAGATTTCCACTTTGTTTAGTTTTGCAAAGCTTTGTTGGTTTTTATGGTTTTATAGGTTTTTCTTTAGTTTTCTCTTCTTTTTTATCTTTGTACACTCAATTGCAAGATTTGTGAGTAATTTGCAAGTTGCCTAGATGTGCACATGTTGGGTTTAAGCCTTCCTACTTGTTGGTTTGTTTGTGGTTGTTTTGGTTGAGCCTTAAGGCACTTGTTGGTTTGCTCTAACATCTTCAACGAGCCAAATCATTTTGTATGCTTTGAATTTGCTGGTAAGGCTTTTTTGCATTGGAAAGTAGACTTCGAGTCCTTTCCAGCAGTATATTACAAGATGCAATTCGATGACCGAGCAAGAATTTATTTATGGTCGTTCGAAGTTGAGCAGTTTAGCCAGAGATTTGCACGCGCCTTGATAGTTTCCCCGCGCGTGCATAGCACACGCCTGCAGGGTCACCCCGTCAATCCAGAAGTTTTTTCGAGCGTATGCGCCTCCCTAGGGTCGCACGAGTGTCCGCACGTGCGTGTAGATGTTGCCTGCACGTGTGGCACGCGCCTGCRCAGCCTTCCTCTCTTTCYAGAAGGTTTTTGTCTCATACGCGCGTTCTAAGTTTGCCCGCGCCCCCACACGCGCCTCTTGGGGTCGCACGAGCCTCCATTCGCGCCTCCCTTGCCCGCGCCTGCAAACTTTTCCAGTATCGTTTTGGAGAGTGCGCGCATGATTTGGGTCACACGCGCCCCAGCACGCACGTCCACACRTGCCTCTGCACGCGCCTACGTGGCATCCTCCAGCTCGTTGACTTTGACCTGCAGACTTGACTTGGAAGAGTTTTGAAGCACATGTCTTATTTAGTAATGGCAAACATGTAATTATGAGAGCTTGTATTTTGAGCTTTGTATATATCATTTGAGGAGAGAGAAACTAAAGGAGAGAGTAGTTTTAGTTACATTTTAGAATAATTTTCAGATTTCTTTTGCTTTTAATCTTCTTCTTCTTCAATCTCCATTAGAGAGTAGTAGTTCAAGCTTCAAGTTTTGCTTAATTTTGCCCTAGATTCCTTAAATATTACTCAAATCTTACAATCTTTATATGCTTTTGGCCTATAATTTCGAGGTATTTCCATTTCTTTGCTTAGATTTCAGTTTTATTCTTGTTTGCACTTAGTTTTGCTTGATTTTTGTTTTTGCAACTTTTTGTGTGTATTGTTAATGCTTTAGTTTTTGAATTCTTTTGTTACTAGATTGTTTCTACTTGTGTTTGTGAATTTTTTGGTTGTAGTTTGGCATGTTTTGGAGTAGTATTGAGTAGTTTCTTTACTACCCTATTTGTTGACACAATTCCTTACTTTAATGGCTTCTTCTTCATGGTGGATCRGCATGTTGTGTGAGTAGTTTAGCAAMTTAGAAGTGCTAGAAGTCCCTTCTATAATCATTTCAATGCCTAGATGATATTAATAGTTTTCTCCAATCACCATATTTGCCTTGAATTGTGATTTCTCAAACCTCATTGCTTTGGATTTGGACACCCATTGTTTTTGGGGTGAGAGATGCTTAATTCAACCCTTTGCAAGGTATTGTTAGGATTGACTTGGGTATGGGTTTGATTCTTGATTGTTCAATTCTAGTAAGAGCTTGAGGGGACTTGGGTTTGAACTTGAATTGAGAGGGTTAGTTGACTTGGGAAATGATCTTAATCAAATTTCCAAACCATGATTACAATGACCCTTTTTTATTGGAGTAGAACATACATCTTGATTGGCATTATCCTTTACTATAGAAGGTGACAACTAGTATCTCCTAGGTGATTTGGAATATTTGATATTCCAAAGCTTTGTTTCAAGTTCTTCAATTAGCTAGTTTATAATCAAAATTCTCTTTCCAATGTTTGATTGCTTGCCAAATTACATAAGTTCGGACTTAAACCCCTTTGATTCCTTCCCTGAGGATCGACCCCTTACTTGCTACTATACTTATGTATCGATAGTAGTAACGGTTTACAAATATTATTTGATAGTGACCCAGTTAGGCAATTTACCYAACGACCCTAGCCAGGCACCCATCAAATTGGCGCCTTTGCCGGGGAGGGCAAGGTGTTTAAGCCTTTACGAGTCTAGCTTAGTTTTTGTTTGGTTTTTCTRAAAAAAACTAAAAAGATTTTGCAACTTCACTTGAAGTTGATTTTGTTTCATTTCGAGCATTTTTCATTTTATTTAAAGTAGAGAGTCACTTGTTTTTTATCCCGATATTTAAAGGACTTTGAGGAAGATTAGGAAGTCTAGAAAGACGGGTTCGAAAGCTAGTGAGGAGAGGGATAGTGAAGAGGAATTCGAAGAGTCAAGTGATAGTGAGAAAGAGGTAGAGCATTTTGAGAAAGAAGAGACAATGGCTAGACCTATTAAGGATCTAGRGACCCGGGGCTCCTATGCAATAACTAAGGCAATTTCGTTACCTAATATCGATGGGAACTTTGAGATTAGGCCAAACCTCATCCAACTCATAGAATCAAAGCCATTTCATGGGCTAAAGAGTGAGAACCCCCATAAGCATTTGAAGGACTTTGAGAAGTATGTGGATACGATTAAGGTCAATGGGGTTAGTCAAGAGTACTTGAGACTTAATCTATTCCAATTCTCGCTTTTGGGAAAAGCCTTAGATTGGCTTGAGAAGGAGGTAAAACCCAACTCATTAACTACGTGGGAAGAGACAACTAAGGCATTCCTACACAAGTTTTACCTCCATAGAAAGACGGCGGAGATTCGAGCCAAATTACAAGGGTTTAGTCAAAGAATGGATGAGACCCTCTCCAAGGCTTGGGAGAGGTTTAAGAAATACCAAAGGGAGTGTCCACATCACGGGATTCCCAAATGRTTGCTCTATCAAACGTTCTACATGGGGCTTAATAACACAAGCAAAACTAGTTTGGATTCTAGAGCGGGCGGTCCGATCATGAAGAAAAGTGAGGATGAAATAGAAGGCATTAAGAAGATATAGTGGATAACAATGAGACATGGAAAGAAGGGGAAAGAGCTCCCCCAAGGCAAGCTAAGGGCACTATCCACTCTCTAGGCGAAGACGAGGTAGTTGAGAAACTACTTGAAGGCATCAAGGACATGGTGGAGAAGTCCCTTGAGAAGGGGGGAATCTCCTCCTCTCAAGCAGCCCCACCCACCCTATTAGAGTGCCAAGGTAAGTCTAAGCCCCAAGTTTGCAATTCTATGCCTCAAWGTGTCATATTTTGTAGCAATTGTGGTGCCTATGATCATCTCTCTTCTTATTGTCATGTTTTAAATGTCTCTTTAGTTGACGATTGTTTTGATGATAAGTTGCCTTATGAGTATGATTTTGAACAATACAACTTGATGGGTGACAATGGGGCAAGACCTCGAATGGGAGGCAACCCTAACCCCAATGCTTATGGGCCTATGAGAGCCCCTTACAACGAACCTAGCCAAGGAGGAAATGGCTTTGGTTAACAAAACACATCCAACCAAAGGGCTTTGAATCCCCAAGGAGGAAAGGGGTTTGGTAACCAAAAGCAATTCACCCAAAGAGGGTTTGGTTATCAAAACCAAAACTTTGCTAATCAAGGTTACGGTTTTGGTAACCAAATCCCAAAACAACAATTGCAAGGAGGGTTTAGGGGGAATGGCTCAAATTATGGGTACCAAGCTAATAATGGTGGGTATGTCAACTCCCAAGCTCAACCCCCATTCAAAGCCACTCAATCAAGTACCTATTACCAACACCCTAACTTTCAAGGGGGTATGCAAGAGAAATACATGGGACCAAGAGGAAACCAAGTTCCACCCCATTTCAACAACTCTCAAAATTAAAACAAGTTTCAACCACACCCAACTCAAAACCATAACATTCCTATCATCCAGGACCCTCAAGACCAAGAGATCCCAAAAGAGGACAAACAAGAATTTAGGGATAAATTGAAGGCTCTCGAGGGGAATATGGCCAAACTTGCCCAACAAAATCCAAAATATATTCAACCATCACAACCAAGTACCTCAAAGAATGATGGGGTTCCCATGATGAAATCTAATGAGGATGAGGGAGTTGGTGAGAAAATGGAGGTGAAGGGTGAGGTGATTAAGGTGCCATTGGGTGAGAAGGTCCATGAGAAAGAAACGAGTGAACAAAGGGAGAGTCTGAAGAAATAAAAGGTGAAAGAGAGTGAAAAGCCCAAGGAGGTTAAAGCAGTGAACGATGGTGAGGTTGATCGAACGAGTGAAACGAAGGACGAAAAAGTTGAGGCTTTGGAGAAGAGAAAGAGAAAGAAGAAAAACAAGAGTGCTAGGAGGAAGGGTAAGGCAATAGAGGAAGGTGAGCCTAGCAATGGGCAAGACCCTTCTAGTCTTAGGGTTATAATTGAGAAGCCGAACCCGGAGAAGTTCCTAGACACTATGTTCGGCCAATTCCTCCAAATGGTTCAACATCATCACTCTCAATTACCTCCAAAGGGGCCAAGAGTGAGATGCCCAACTTCTCCCAATTTTTAGGAGAAGGTGCAAACAAAGGGCAAAACGGTAAGGTCAAGCCTAAGGTTGAGCCTCCGCATGAGATCCTGGAGAAACTCAAGGATCCGGGCACTTTCTCCGCCCCTTGTACCATAAATGACATCCTTGTTAAGGATGCTTTGTGTAACTGTGGGGCGAACATAAATGTGATGACCTATCCGGTCTTTCAAAAATTGGGCCTCACCACTCTCAAGCCCACCTCCACCACCGTACAATTCGCGGATGGCACCAACCGAGTTCCTGTTGGGGTCGCCGAGAATGTACTACTCAAAGTTGGTAAGAAAGGTCATATGTTTAAGAATGACTTTGTGGTACTCAATGTGGCTAGCAACTCCGATATATCATGTATCTTAGGAAGGCCTTTTCTAGCCACCGTCGGTGCTTGCATTGATGTCAAGCAAGGCACCATTAGCTTCACGGTGGGGAAGGATAAGGTAACTTTTCGAAAGATAAAGGTTGTTAAGCCACATGGGGTAAATGTAACATGGTTTCTTCTCCCTCTCATCTTTGTGATTTGCTTGGTAGCTAGTTTGCTTGATGCTAACCCTATTATTGCTAGTGCGACTTTCTGGCCAAAAGTTKGTTGTGGCGTTATGCAAGGTTCTCACAAAGAGCAACCCGAAGAATCCAAAGGTAAGATCAAAGTTCATGATGTGTCATCTAAATCTCCACTTCCTAGTGTCGAGATGGATGGTAAGATGTTCAATTTGGGCACTCCCGAGTTGGTTCAAGTCTCTAGGGGTCGGAATGGCAAGAGCAAGGAAAAGATCCCCTATRAGTACTTGAGGAGAACTCAATTCTCTTAAAAACTTCTCTTGATGATTCCTTTATATTTGTACATGATGGTTGTACTCAAGTGCCTAGTGCACTTCTACGAGTGTTGGTGCATTAGGATCCCCCTTGATGGGGTGAATGTGTCAAGCTAGTGACGTTAAAGAAGCGCTTTTGGGAGGCACCCCGAGGGCTTCGGCCTATTTCCTCTTTTTCTGTTTGTGTTTAGGCCACTCGCTAAGGCCTAGTTGTTTTGTTTTTGTTTTTGTTTTTCGTTTGTGTGTTTGGAATGTGTGTGAGTTTTGATTTTTGGTTGTGTTCTTGCTTTTGATTTTTTTGTTTTTTTTTGGTAAATAAAAGGATTCTATTGCTCTTTGAAACTAGTTACACCCAAAACACACAAGCAAAGGCATCCCTACAAAGTAGGCATTCCTTAGCAAAAGACAAATACAAGCAGAACAAAATACCTAAAACAAATTACAAAGTATCAAACCAAGAACTGTACTTCTGCATTTGTTTACAATTCCTCAACAAAATACACCTTTGCCTAGTAAAATATTGAACCTGTTGGACCACATGAGCAATAGTGGGGACCTGTTGCATCTAAAGAGACTTGTTCCTAGCCTGCCATAAAGATAGACAACAGTAGCAGAAGCAACATTGCTAACCTCCTACTAAGCTTTGTGCATGTCATGCTGCCTCCTTAATCTATGGACAAAAGAATCCATATTAGGGACCTTGAAGGTACAACCCAACCATAAACCAATAGCTTGCCAAATCTTGCTACTGAACACACAGCCAAAAAACAAATGGGAGTGATCTTCAAGAGAGCTATGACAGACACAGCATAAATCAGAATCACTAACCCCATAATTAAAAAGCCTACTACAGACGGGGAGCCTTTCATGCACTGAAACCCACCAACAGAATTTATGCTTAGGCATAGAATTCCTACTCCACACAATAGAGGACCAATGCACGCACTAGACTATCAGCCTGCCTTATTGCCTTGTACAACTGATTAATGCTAGAAAATCCACTATGAGGACACCAACCTTAAGAATTCGAGAGCCTAAGTCTTCCCCTGGTTCTACAGAGAAGCTTCCAAATCCAACTAGCATGATAAGGAGGTTCATAATCCTCCCATCTAGCACCTTTAATGTACACTGTGTGTACCCATCGAACCCATAAAGTGTYTGCCTTGTTAGAGATCTGCCAAAGGAGCTTTCCCACARCTATATCATTTCACACACCAATATCCCTAATGCCAAGCGCTCCACATTTCTTAGCTTTGCAAGCATGTTGCCAGTTGATCTTTCCTTCCCCAACAGTATCAACAGTTCCATGCCAGAGAAACCTCCTGCGTATTGTGTTTATTTTATTTAAAATATTCCTAGGAAGGATAAGGAACTGCATGCAGTAGGTACAAATACTCAAAAGGACTGAGTTCACTAGCTATAATCTTCCAGCAAAAGAGAGATGTCTACTTTGCCAACATTTAAGCCTAAGMAGCATTTTATTCAATAATTGCTCACAATCCACTGCTTTGAGAGATTTGTTGCAGATAAGAGGCCCCAGATATCTGAACGGCCAAGACCCCAACTTGAAACTAGTCATACCACAGATGTGATTGATGTCATCTTGAGCCATATTAACCTGATACACCTCCGATTTGCTCTCATTAGCCTGTAAGCCAGAAACTTCACCAAAGTGCTTCAAAGCCTGGAGTAGGAATTTCACACTATGCAAAGTACCCTCCTAAAGACCATAAGGTCGTCTGCAAAACAGAGGTGATTCAAATGCATTGAAGCACATCYAGGATGAAATTTTAACTCCCTCTTCTGCCCAACATACTTCAAAGTTCTTGTCAAGTACTCCATATAGATCACAAAGAAAAGTGGGGACATCGGKTCTCCCTGTCTTAACCCACTATTAGCCTTAAAATGACCCTGGGTGGTACCATTAATAAGAAGTGTAAAGGAGACAGTCTTGACACAAACCATGATGATGTGAATAACATGAGTGGGGAACAGAAGAGCATGCATCATGTTTTCCAGGAAATCCTATTCAATGGTGTCATAAGCCTTTTGGAGGTCAAGCTTGATCATACAACCTTTAGCTGCATTCTTTCTATTATAATGTCTGACAATGTCCTGGCAAATAAGAATGTTGTTTATGATACTCCTACCTGCAACAAAAGCTCCTTGGGTTTGAGAAATAAGATCAGAGAGCACCAGTTTTAACCTTGAACATATCAACTTATAGATACCCTTGTATATCACAGAACAACAAGCTATGGGTTTAYATTCTGTAACCTTAGAAGGACACTTAACCTTAGGAACCAAAGTGATGGAGGTGGCACCAATAATCTTAAGAAGTTTACCAGTTATAAAGAACTCCTGCACAGCCTTGCAAACATCATTTCCAATAATATCCCATGCTTTCTTGAAGAATAAGCTACCATACCCATTAGGGCCACGAGCTTTATCATTTGGAATTGACCAAATGCCTGCTTGATTTCCTCATAAGAAAAGTGAAAGCTGAGTTTAGCTCTGTGATGATCTTCCAACTTGGGACCTTGATTAATAACTTAACTTCTGATACGCCCACGGGCACCCTTACTCCCATTCATGAAAGTAGATAAATGATCAACAAAAGCTTGGCACACAAGCTGAGGATCACTAAGCTAATGACCAACTCCATCTTCAACGGTGTTGATTCTATTTCTAGAAGTCCTACTCTTGAGGGAAGCATGAAAGAKCTTAGTATTCCCATCACCCTCMAAGCACCAATCATTTTTGGCTTTTTGTTTAAGAAATTYCACACAATTCAAATGAGCCTCCTTGTACAACTAATGTGCCTCAAACTCAGCATGAATAAACTGTATGTTCTGGGGATCTGTGTGTATTGCACTTTGAGACCAAAGCAACTGTTGGTAAGCCAACTCATCAGCCTGTATAACATCTCCATTACATTGATGATTGAGCTCCTTAAAGGATTGTTTCATGGTTTTGAGCTTTTGAGTCACAACAAACATAGTAAAACCAGGCACTTCCTATTCCCAACACTTCTGCACAATGTCCATGAAGCTTTTATGTCAACACCAGAGATTGAAGAAACGAAAAGGCTTATAGCCTTAGGCCTCCTTAAAACATTGGAGCACCCCAGGGCTATGGTCAAAACTGCCTTCAGGGAGGTAAAGAACCACAGCAGTTGGAGAATAAGTGAGCCATTCAACATTGGCAACAACTCTATCGAGCTTGGACATAACTCTATGTTCACCATCCGGTTTATTAGACCAAGTGAAAAATCTCCCAGAGTACTTGACATCTTCCAGGTGAAGTGCCTCCAAACACTGTCGAAATTCCTCCATTCCAATAGTCAACTTTTGATTCACACTCCTCTCCTCACCCCTAATGGTGGTGTTGAAATCCCCACCCATAAGCCAAGGGCCTGAAACCCTAGATCTAARACTATTCAAATCACTCCAAAGGCTCAACCTATCCTTTCTTCTGTTGTGAGCATGAACAAAGGTGCAAGCAAACTGATACACTAACCAGGATCCCAAGCGATCACAACCCTACCTCTCCCAGGAATATTACTAGTGATACACCAACCAGGACATAAATGAAGATTATGATTTTTGGTTTTTGGTTTGGCTAAGGTTAATGCCTTTTCAGCCTTTTCGTTTTGGTCGTGTTTAGGAGGTTGGTTTGTGGTGTTCATGAGTTTTAGAGGTTGAGTGTTGGCGTGAGTTAGGTGCCCTTGGTGGTTGTTTTAGGGAATGTTGGTGGTGTTTTGTTGGTTTTTATTTTAATTTGGGCCCTTTAGTTTCAAAGGGTCCCAATTTTAACAAAAAAAAAATGAAGAGGGAAAAGAAGAAAATAAGAGTTCTATGAGCCTTTTAAAATTTTGTGGGAATAAAAAAAGAGTTTATTTTTCTAAAAAAAAACCCACATTTTTCCCCTTTTTCCTTTTTCTTTCCCCYMCCCCCCCCCCCCACCCCCACCTCACCCCACCCCACGGCTCCCTTTCCCTTCCCCCTTTTTTTTCTTTTATCCTTTTCTTTTCTTTTTCTTTTCTTTTCTCTCTCCTTACAATCACTCAAAATCACTCATTCAAACTCACTCATATTCATCAACTCAAAATCAAACCCCCATTTTTACTCATTTTCATCCAAATTTAATCCTACACAACTCACTCATTTCTTCACCAAATCCTTTCAAATTTTCATCAAACTTCACAATTTTCAATCCTCTACATTTACCCTCAACCAATTTTTAATTCTGAGCACTTTTAATTTTCGTGGTTTTTGCTTCTAGGCTAGCAAATCATTCAAGTTTTTGGTTTCCAAGCTTGGTARCATTCTCTACCCATTTCTTTWAATTARTTTTGCGAATTGTTATTGAATATGGAATCTTGGTTTGTTATTTATGCAAGTTTTTTCATGATTTTTCAATGTGTTTAGGATTGTTATATATTTGGGTATACTTGTTTATTTGTGAAGTTTGTTGATTTTTGATGTGATTTTGGTTGATTATTCAAGTGAGTAATTATTTTTGAAGTGGATTTATGTGAWGTATATATGTAATTTAGAGTTTGAATTTGTTCTATATATTTAATGAGTGTGTTTGAATCTTGTTAATTAGGTTGAATTTTGCATAAATTCAATATATAAGTTCATGCTGAATTTGTATGCTAATTCAAGTTCAAGTTTGATTACTCCCTTTTAGAATAATTGGCCAATGAAAAAAAAAAGAATAAGTATGGGTCTTAGGCAAAAAAAATTCGAAAAAAAAATTTAAAAAAATTCATTCGGCCAAAGCAAAATAAGGATTGGAATTTTTTATTTTTGTTTATTTAACTTGGACTTGTATTAGTATATGCCACGGTTTTTGTTTTTGATTTATTATGAATTTATATGTTGAATTACGTTGTTTTGAGCTAATTTTGAAAGAATTTTTTGTTTAGGAGAGTTTAAATATTAAGTTTTATTTATTTATTTATTTATTTATTTATTTCATGGTCCTTGTCATGCTAAGAGTTGTTGTTGACATAAGTTAGCATTTGAGGGAGTTGGGTTAGTGAGTTATTTGATTTCTCTTATAATCATTGACTAATACTCTTGMCTTCCGAATTTGATCGTAGGTACTCAACAAAAACATGTCGAGTTTGAACATCTTTGGCTAGAAAACATCCAAAAAAGCAAGGACAACCAATGAGCCTTCCTCCTCCTCCTGTCCTCCAAGAGAGGAGGAGGATGATCTCAACTCCACAAGGTCGATCGAGCCCAAGGGCTATGACATCCGGGCTACCAGAGAGTTTTTGGCCAAGTTCAATTCACTCAAGACGAGGTAAATCAACACTACCTCGTTTCGTCATCCTCCTGCTTGTGAGGAGGTTGGTATTATGGCTCATGTAGAGTCTTTCTTGGCTAACGTCGGGATTGACGGACTTTTCAACGTCAAATTCCCGACTAAGTATGTTCCTAGTGTCTTAAAGGACGACCTGAARGCCATTCTTCCTCCTCTCACCTATCCTAAGCTCACCTTGGAGTTTATGGCAAGCTTTTCCTACAATGAGGAGAATGATACGGTTCATTTTCGGATGTTCAACAAAACCTATGGGTTGACCATCATGCAATTGAACCAACTATTGGGGTTTGATCTTTCGGCTCAAATAAGGAACTTGAGGAACTATAGTCTTGTTCGAGAGTTCAAGAAACAATCTTTTTGGAGCGAAATCACACGGGGAGTTGAGGACTTCTACAACAATTCTGGCTCCTCTGAGATCATTCATGCGGGGATACGCTACTTCCATCGTGTTTTGCCCCCATTTTCTTTTCTAGACAAGAATTGGGGAAGATTACGGCGGTCGAACTCTATGTGGTGTGGAGGGCCATCTATGGGTCCCAATATTTCAACCCCACCGAGCCCGAGCATAAGATCAACTAGGGGTACATTTGGGCGRAGCATTTTCACAAAATCAACCACAACGAGGGCAACATGGGAACCATCCAATGTGGTGATTTGATCATTTTGCTAGCTTTCCGGATTTTATCGAACCGGGACGTCTACGCCGGCCTCGTCCCTCTATCCACCCATGCTTACTTGGATAGGGAGGAATGCTTCCGAATGAAATTCTTACATTATCATGATAATATGAAAGACATTTGGAAAGTGCAAGATATCCCTTTGTGCCTCTTACCTTGTGAGAGGATAACCCACCCTCCCGCCAACGCCCAACATCCTTGGAGGACCCCCATGGAGATAATACTAGTGGAGGACCTATATGGACACGAGCATGAGGCTCGCATGGGTGCTCAACAGGGCGTTTGACCCATCCCTCCACTCCCCTTTGGAGCGACCCTGCTCAACACCGCTCTACCACCCACCCTCGAGGAGCTTCAATAACAACAACAACAACAACAACAACAACAACAACAACAACAACAACAACAACAACAACAACAACAACAACAACAACAACAACAACAACAACAACAAGCGGAGGAGGACCTCCCTTATTAACAACCAAGGCAACGCCGCCCAAAGCGGCGACCTCGACCCCCCTCCGACGCGGAGGGAGGTATGTCTTCTAACTCTCCTACTTCTTCTACTCCCACTCCTCTTGCTATTAGCCTACCCGAGGAATTTCTTAAAAAATTTAAAGATTTAACTACTAATGTGGATAGGCTACATAGGGCGAACGAGACGGTTTTCGCCACCCCATCCTACTCGAAGTTTCAAAACTTTCCAAAGGGATGTCGATAAGGGTATTCTCCCTCCCTACCTTAACTATCCAAACTCCCTGGTCCAATTGGGTCACCTCCTAAATTGGACCCTAGAGATGGAAGATGATGATGGCAATTCAATTGCCCGTGAGGGGAGAGTTTACCCCTATTGGCAAGGCCCAGGAACGTTGGACACCAACGCCCCCGGGTACCGTGTAGTACCTCCCTATGATTTTCATCAAATAAGAGGATGTGATTTTCGAGGGGATCCTACTTATCCCTATTACCCCGTAGCGGCGGGTCGTGATAGGAGGACCGATCCGTACTACAATTTTCCTCCCAACTACTATGGTGGTTGGGAACCACATGGTCCTCCTACCTCCTTCCACTACGATTAGGACCCTAGCCGCACTTACACCGAGGAACCTCAACTTGCGGAAGGGTTTGACATGTATGGGTGGCCTTTCAATCCACCACCACCTTCGCCACCCCACCCYCAAAATAGGTAGGATCAAGACTAGGGCGCATTTGTGTAACTTTACCTTCCCTTGTGGTTGCTTTTTGAACTCTGAGACGAAGTTTCATTTTAGTTAGGGGGAGAGTTCCACAAATGCGTCACTTTTGTTGCTTGATTGTTTATATTTTGTTTATATTGTAAATTTATTTTGTTTTATTGTGTTTTGAGTTTGTTTTTGCTTATTGGAGTCGTAGCTTGGTTGTGAGCCCGTTTTTGGGGCTCTTGTGCATATTTTGGWTTGGAAGCGGCTTTGTAAGTATCCTCTAACTCCACCTCCTTATTTATTATAATATTTGGCTAGATTCTAGGATTTTCTTTTATACTTGGAGATACTATCATTTGGGATTATGTGCTTGCGGCGTCGTAGGGGTTGTCCCTACGGCGATTTTGATTACATTTGTTTGCACGACGGTTGTTGGATTCCCCCTTGAGGTTTATTTGTAGTGTCCTTGACTTCGGTCAAGTTGATTTGGAGTTGATAAGGGGATGATAAGGATTGTASTRTAAATTGTATCTCCAAGTTTTTCCTCTTTTCCTAGGATTTTTGCTATTTATTGTTGTTCTTGTAAATATGTATTGTGTGCTTTTTGAGTTTTTAGGTGCAAAGTTTGAAAATTCACAAAAGAAATCGAAAAAATGCAAAAAAGGCCAAAAAGATTTTCTTTTCTTTTCTTTTCTTTCCTTTAGTTTTTTTTTATTTTTAGTTTTCAAGGCAAAGTGGTAAATTATGTTTTGTGCATGTGATGGATTTGGATTTTGGATGGGATTCGAGTTTTACGTAACTCATTTTCTTCCCAACCAAGAGTCTCTCAAGGTCTAACTTTTCAAAATCTGAGTCATGAAACTCTCTTCCTAGGAATTCTTTTGATTAGTACGCTTTAAAAGCAAGCCATGTGATTCTTTCTAGGTGATGAGCTTTCTAGCCAAGCTGGGAGTAGCTTGGTGCATGATAGGAAGCCTTGCTTGGTGATTTTTGTGTTTACATTGAGACCTTGTGAGTTGTGTGAATTCTTTTAGAGCCAAG
This sequence comes from Bassia scoparia, assembly GCA_008642245.1. Taxonomy (NCBI): domain Eukaryota; kingdom Viridiplantae; phylum Streptophyta; class Magnoliopsida; order Caryophyllales; family Amaranthaceae; genus Bassia; species Bassia scoparia. The sequence goes on along the minus strand of SNQN01001221.1, from coordinate 23,091 downwards.
TAAGCACATACAAGTCAAAATTCCACAAAAAATCTTTTACCTTGACTGTTTGTTTTGACTTTTCGAGAACTAGACCAAGCTACTTGAGGAGTGATAAGGCATTCATTTCGGGTTTTGGGTTCAAATTATTTTTCCCTTTTTCATTTACCTTTTTTTTCTAATTCCACAAACGTATTGGGAATTAATTTTGGGTTTTCGTTTACCATTGGACACCTTTGTGCTTTCCTATCCTTTTTAGCCTCATTACGTGCCTCTTAGCCAAATTTTCACATATTTTAACCCTTAGAAGACAAGTGAAGCGTTGTTTTTGAGTTTGTATAAGGTTATGTGTATAAAGCCTCAAAGTGTTGTAAATTGTCTAAGCGAAATGCAATAGTATTGCAAAGTGTATTCCAAAGTGCATTGCAAAAAAAAAACAGTAAAATTCCAAAAATATGCACTTTGGGACAAATAATTCAAGTGTAGTGTTTTGTGTGGGAGAAAGAATGTGTGCCATAAACTTGCCTCCCAAGTGTGTGAGTATTGTGAATTGGGGCACCTCCGATCCCCAAAGTTTGGTTTTGTGTTTGTAGACTTCACTTGTATAGTAATACCACCACAAGCCAAATATTTCTAGCCTCACCCATCCTTTAGCCAATACATTACAACCCGGAAAGTCCTTTGACCTTGAGAGTTGAGTCACAAAAGGTGGAGGGAGTCACAATTTCTCATTTTGGATGTCTAGTGCAATGTGCTTAAACCTCACTCTTSAAATCTCTCTATGATATTCTTTGAGCTCTTYCTTTGAGCTATGTGTTGTCACCAAGCTTGGTCTACTTGAAGCCAAGGAGGGTCACTTGGAGAGAGGAAGAGACTAGAATGACTTGATTTATTGCAAGCTTTGAAAGTTGCACACAATTTATGATATCTATTTGACTGTTGTTTGATTTCTAGTTGGGGGGACATCCTTTCTCCTTATTAGTGTCCCTAAAATTCCAAGAAATCTAATCCAAGGCACACTTTTGTTTTACTTTCTTTCTTTTTCTTTTTCTTTTAGTTTTTCCATTTGTGTTCCTTGTGTTTATGAAAACCTTTGCCTTGATTTCTTCTTATTTATGGTGTTGTGGGTCTTCTCTTTGGAAACCCTCACAATACCTTCCTCGTCCTTCTTAGCAATTTGAGGGTTTAAAGGCCTTGTCTTTAGTTGCTAAATTAAAAGTGACCGTGATTCCTACGAAACTGAGTCAGTGCATAGTTTTCTTCTTTTTTTTCCTTTGCTTTGCTTTACTTTGCTCCAGGACGTGCAAAGGTCCTAGTTGGGGGGAGTTGATAAGTGCCAAAAATGGTCACATTTAGGCACTTATTTCTTCCATATATTGGTCATTATGTGTGTTTTCGATACCATTTCACTAGCCTTTTGGTTAGGTTTCCACTTTGATTAGTTTTGCAAAGCTTTGTTGGTTTTTAGTGGTTTTTATAGGTTTTTCTTTAGTTTTTTCTTCTTTTCTATCTTTTTACACTCAATTTCAAGCTTTGTGAGTAATTTTSAAGTAGCCTAGATGTGCACATGTTGGTTTTAAGCCATCCAACTTTTTGGTTTGATTGTGGTTGCTTTGGTTGAGCCTTAAGGCACTTTAACGTTTACTCTAACATCTTCTTCGAGCCATATCCTTTTGTATGATTTGACTTTGCAGGTGAGGCTTTTTGACTTGGAAAGTAGACTTCAAGAGCTTTCCAACGGTATATTACAAGCTGCAATCCGATCACCGAGCAAGAAGTTATGGCCATTCGAAGTTGAGCAATTCAACCAGAGATTTGCACGCGCCTCGAGAGTTTGCCCGCGCGTGCATAGCACGCGCCTGTAGGGTCACCCCCTCATTCCAGAAGGGTTTTTGAGCATACGCTCCTCCCTAGGGTCGCACGCGCGTGTGGATGTTGCCCGCACGTGTGGCACGCGCCTGCACATCCTTCCTCTCTTTCCAGAAGGTTTTTGGCGCGTATGCACATCCCAGGTTTGCCCGCGCCTGCAGACTTTCCCAGTAGCATGTTGGAGTATGCCCACATGATTTGGGTCACACACTCCCCAGCACGCGCGTCCCTGGTCGCACGCGTTTCCACACGCGCCTCTACATGTGCCTTCGTTGCATCCTCCAGCTCGTTGACTTTGACCTATTGACTTGACTTGGAAGAGTTTTGAAGCACTTGTAATTATGAGAGCTTGTATTTTGGGCTTTGTATATAACGTTTGAGGAAAGAGAAACTAAAGGGGAGAGTAATGTTAGTTACATTTTAGAATAATTTTCAGRTWTCTTTTGCTTTTCATCTTCTTCTTCTTCAATCTCCATTAGAGAGTAGTAGTTCAAGCTTCAAGTTTTGCTTAATTTTGCCTTAGATTCTTCAATTCTTACTCAAATCAAACAATCTTTATATGCTTTTGGCCTATAATTTCGATGTAATTCCATTTCTTTGCTTAGATTTTAGTTTTATTGTTGTTTGCACTTAGTTTTGCTTGATTTTCGTTTTTGCAACATTTTGTGGGTATAGTTAATGCTTTTGCTTTTGAATTCTTTTGTTACTACATTGTTTCTACTTGTGTTTGTGAAGGTTTTGGTTGTATTTTTGTAGGTTTTGGAGTAGTATTGAGTAGTTTCTTTAATACCCTTTTTGTTGATACAATTCCTTGCTTTAATGGCTTCTTCTTCATGGTTTTCCTTTGTTTTTCATGTTTTTCTACTTCTAAACATGTTAAGTGAGTAGTTTAGCAATTTAGGAGTGCTAGAAGTCCCTTCTATAATCATTTCAATGCCAAGATGATATTAATAGTTCTCTCCAATCACCATATTTGCCTTGAATTGTGATTTCTCAAACCTTATTGCTTTGGATTTGGCCACCCATTGTTTTTGGGGTGAGAGGTGCTTAATTCAACCCTTTGCAAGGGATTGTTAGGATTGACTTTCGGTATTGGTTTGATTCTTGATTGTTCAATTCTAGTAAGAGCTTGAGGGGACTTGGTTTTGAACTTGAATTGAGAGGGTTAGTTGACTTGGGAAACGATATTAATCAAATTTCCAAACCATGATTACAATGACCCTTTTTGATTGGAGTAAAACATACATTTTGATTAGCATTATCCTTTACTATAGAAGGTGACAACTAGTATCTCATAGGTGATTTAGGATATTTGATTTTCCAAAGCTTTGTTTCAAGTTCTTCAATTAGCTAGTTTACATTCAAAATTCTCTTTCCAAAGTTTTATTGCTTTCCAAACTAGATAAGTTCGGACTTAAACCCCTTTGATTCCTTCCCTAAGGATCGACCCCTTACTTGCTACTATACTTATGTATAGGTAGTAGTATCGTTTTACAAATATTATTTGATAGTGACCCGGTTAGGCAATTTACCTAATGACCCTAGCCGGGCACCAATCAAGTGATCAATATGTGCAGCTTAGGACTTTTTAGCCTTGTATATTAGGATATTTATGTATTGGACTTKGCCCATCACATAAGCATATAGATCATGGCCATCTTTAGTTAGACTTAGGATTAAACATGCATATTTTCATATTGTAAAAAAGGCATTGTTTTCTACGAAAAGAAAAAGAAAAACCTACAGAAAAAGAAAGAAAACAAATCGAAAAAGAAAAATTGCTAAAAAATTTAAAAAAAAAAAGGGAGAGAAAAAATTGAAAAATTAAAAAATCGTGGAAATCAATGGTTTTGCATTCATGTACAATTTTTTTTTTACTTTATGCATTTAGGAAGATGGACATTTTAAGAGAATGCATTGATTCTATGACTCAAATGAAGCGTCGTTGTTAATAAGAAATCTTGTTACATCGTAAAATTCAACATTGAGAACTCCAAGCCACTTGGACTCCTAAAGCTAATCAAAGGCTAGTTCGTGATCAATTCAAATATCCAACCGAGCTTTCTCTGTCAAAGGGAACTTTAAAGATGTCACAATCACTCGAATTGGAAGCAGCAAACAAGAAGATCTACAATCTCACCAAGAATGTTGAAAACTTGACTATAATGATAGAATAGCTCACTACCAAGGTTGACAATGGTGAAAATGTTTCCTCTAAGAACTTTGAAAGAGTCATCAAGAAGCCTATGGATTGGGCCTCCTACTATGAGAATTGGGACAATCAAATCTCGTCCTCAACTAAGCTTCCTGACAAGTTTTCTGCCAATGATCTTCGTCAATTCAAGCCCACTGATGATCCACGCTTCCATCTCAAGGCTTTCAAGGACACTTTGAGCCTCAAAGGAGTCGATGCATCTCTTTATCAAAAGGTCTTTCCACTTTCACTCGCTCCAGTATGCTAGAAATGGTTCTTCTCCTTGTCTRAAAAGGAAACTGAAACATGGGAAGATGTTGCTCTCGCTTTCACCTCGCTAAAAATGGAACATTCAAACTCAAGCTTCCACTCGCGAGCTTGAAAATCTAAAACAAGGTGAAAAAGAAGGCTTCACCGCATTTCTCTCTAGGTGGAAGGAAGCAGCTGTACAATTGGTTCGCACTCCACCTGAACCTGAGATAGTTCAAACTTTCATATCGAATTTGCAACCAAAATACAAGAATCATATTCGCTACATAGGACTTGAAACTTTCGATAAGGTCTACTGCATTGGCATAACCATTAAGGATGACTTTTTATTATTGTTTTTGATTAATATTCTAAGGCTATTCAATTCAATTCTCTCTTTACTTCTTATTACTGTTTTTGATTAATATTATAATTTCGCTTTTGAATTTCAATCATGTAAATTCGTTAGTTTTCAATCGTTTTCCCTTTATCGCAATTGTATTAATCATAATTGTCAATGCTAACGATCTTTTTTGTTGTGATAAGCGATTCAATTGGAAGCAAAGTTTTGATACACTAAACTTTGTTTTCTTTTGTTATTGATAGTGAAGCAAGTTAAGTTCAATTCATATATTTGAGGAATCTATTATTGCATACTAATCTCATATGTATTTAGACATTATTTAAGCATGAAATCGCCTTTTGATTGCTTAAACATGACTTGAAATTGTTGAATCACATTTAATTCAGATCAACCATGGAAAAACTAATTTTAAGCACTTTCTTAATTTTAATAATTTGAAGTGGTCACAACGATTAGGCTAGGTAGTGACATTTGCATAATAGAAACTCACTTTCTTTAATAGATTTCTAAGGCTAGAGCGCTTCCTAAGGATAAAATTTCTAAGTTGTTGTGTATTCAATAGATTTGATCGAATGGAATTACAATGAAACTGAGTAGAGGCCGCTACATGCGGGCGGATTGATTCAATGATTCTTTCCGTTAACTTGGAACCAATGTTTCGGGCGTCCGTGATTAACCTATAGAGGAATAGTGGCAATTCCCTACTCAACAACACTACCCCAACGCACTCACGTGTAGGATTCGTGGCTCAAGCCCACGAACAAAATCGACGCATGAGAAGACCCAATAAGGGCACACGCCTACAATGAGGCTTCTTATCTTCCATAAATCATAAAAAGTTAGTCTAGCAACATTTTAGTAATCTAAGATCTTTAGAAKTTAGAATTATATATTAATTAATGTTTAAATTAATTCAATTTCAGAATATTTAGTCTAAAAAATATTGTGCTTACAATATTACAAGTGTATTTTTTGAAATTATGATCAATGAAAAAATTTTGGTAAARTCATTTTTCGCTAAAGTAGAGTACATTTATGGACAGTTAAATGCCGACCGTACTATTATGACAAGACAAGACCTACAGTCTAATGAGGATGTCATAAACTAAATGACGGTCTTGTAATGATGGTTTCCTAGGATAATACACCAATTTATTGCCAGATTTGTGTCCACGTAATTTTCCATCAAGGTAAATGTAATTCTAGGCACTAGTAGAAAAAAGCTCAAAAGCTGCGGTTTTGAACTGCAGCTTTTGGGAGTGCAGCTATTGACAAAATTCCTCAAAAGTTGCGGTTATTAGCTAAAAATCGCAGCTTTTGACTGCTATATTAAAAAAAATTATTTCACAAAAATTCAATAGATCASTTAGTGATATTTTTTTTTCTTTAATGAAAATTAAATATTACAATGATTATTTTTAATTTTTGTTATTGTTTGTTTTATGATGTCCAAAATAAATATGATCATTAATAATAACTAATGATGTCCATAAAAATATGCTTGTCCAAAAAAATCATATGTTGTCYAGAAAAATCACTAATGTTGTCCAAAAAATATATATTCATGTTCTTGAGAATCGTCATCTTCCAATGTTTATCTTTCAACCCAAACATGTTACTTGCAACAAATAAAAAAATTTAAATTATAGTAAATTTTAATCATCAGATTTAACAAAGAAAAAAAACATCAAAGAATCAGAGGAATCCTCAAATACATACACATAACTTGAAATCAGCAAATCAAAGACAAAGTTTAAAAATTTCACAAAATCCAGAAAGATGAAATATATTACTAAAACTTCAAATCAAAGACATTAAAATCCAGTTGGTAAAAAAAAAAGACATTAAAAATCCAGAGAAGAAATTATATTTTCGTTAAAAATATATACTCYCTCCGTTACGTATTACTTGAAACAATTGAACTAGGAGATTTTCTAGGCAAAATTTGTTAATTGTAGATAAGAGTATATGATTAGAATAAAGTAAGAGAGAGAAAAGGAATAAAGTAATGAATGGGTATAAGATTAGGAAAAAGTAAGAGAGAGGAAATGAATAAAATAATTAGTTGGTGTAAGATTAGGAAAAAGTAAGAGAGAGAAAAGTATTGGAAAAGTGAATAAAGTAGAAAAAAAAGTTACTAAAAATGGAAAAAGAGGGAATTGTTTCAAGTAATATGTAACAAACATTTATGGACATTGTTTCAAGTAATACATAACGGAGGGGGTATATTAATTCGTCAAAACCACTTGTGACCAGAAAATATACTCCGTATATAAATTCGTCAAAAATCCAAAAACGAAAATAATTTTTCATTTAAAATCCTGAAACAAAAATATAAATTCGTTAATATAACCTGATTTTACAATAAAAACAAAGAAAACAAAATTAGAGAAAATTAAAATCACATAAAACCAGATCTGTAACTCAAAATTACAACAAAAATAAACTCACAAAAAAAAAAAGAAATCAAAATCACAATGAAAATTAGTAATATCCAGAAAAATTGTTAGTTGATAAAAATCTAACGAAATTATGAAAAAAATTTACAAAACCGTAGATCTCGCGACAACATAGGAGAAAGAAGGTTTTTTAAGCCAACCGGACTGCGGCGGCAACGGTGGCACAACCCAAGTCTCTCTTCCTGTCTTTGACACGCCGGCTTTCGACGCTATTTTATGATCTGTGAATGAAATCGACGATTGAATAAGAAAGCAAAGTTGGGGGAAAATCAAGAAAAAATAGGGTTTCGTGAATTGATTATTGAAGAATTTCGAATAATGGATCGAATTGAATGTGAAGAACAAAGGAGAATTGAAGCAAGGATTTCATGAATTGATTGATTTAGAGAGGTCAGAGGATCATGGTTTGTGTGGTGAAGTGAAAGAAGAAAAAGAAACAAAAGATTAAGAGAGAGAAGGAGAAGAGAGAAGAGAGGCGTGCAATGAAAGAAGAGTTAGGGTTTTGTGTTWAAATCGCCAGATGATACTGGGCCAAGATTGTTAAATGGTCAGGCCATCCAAACACGCTTGTTTTTTTGGTTTATTTTAAGAACCAAAAGCTGTGGTTTTTGCAAATAAYCGCAGCTTTTGTGATTTTTCAATTATTTTTTGCTCTAGAATAGGTTTAAAGCTGCGGTTATTGTATAAACCGCAGCTTTTGACTCTTAAAAGTTGCGGTTTTTACATAAACGAAGCTTTTGAGGTGCAACTTTTGACCTTTTTTTTACTAGTGTGGAAATCGTGCATGTATAATTGTGTACTATTGTAGACACCTGAAAATGTCTCCCCAAATGAGTAATCCGTGATGAAACATACCGCGTCTCGCGATTGTTTCGACTCAGAAAAGATGCTTTGAACTCACAAAAGTTGGAAATATGTGAGGYCGTACTCGGAACTATTGAGCAAAGGTCAAAGACAAGGCAAAAATATTTTCTTTCGGTTTTCTCGATAAACTCAATAGTTTTTCAGAACATAGTTTCGCTGTCGATTCTCATGCTTTTTGTTGTCCATTCTCATGTTCGTCACATTTTTTTCTGAATCCGTAGTATTTTTAAATTATTTTTCTGATTTTTCTATGATTTTCTATGAATTTTGCAATGTTTAAATACGCAGAATACGCAGAAATACATGAATATTAGAAAATACTCCGGAATACGTGGACCTTCTAGAAATTCTAGAACTCTTGCTTGGAGAGCAAGGGTGTCTAGGTGCGTCGAATCAAGGGAATCACGAATAAAATCGGAGGAAATCAAAATATTTCGAGGTTTTTTGGAAAATAATATAGCAGAATGGAGCGTATATACGCAGAAAAAGAGCGTATATACGCTGATGAGGGCGTATATACGCACCATTTGCAGCGTATATACGCAGCTTCAAGGCATACGATTCTTTCCAAAATTTTATAGAAAGCAAGCAAATGTGTTGCAGTCGTATATACGCTACATATGAGCGTAATATCGCGAGGAAGGCAGCGTATATACGCTCCTCTGTAGCGTATATACGCAGGTTTTCCTTCCTCGTTTTTGCCTCGTGCTATAAATACTTGCTTGCCTGCTCAGTCGAGACACGATTTTCATACACACTTCAACAGCACAATTCCCGGACACGTCTACTCTCTCTCTCTCTTTCAAAAACACTCAAACACATTCGTTTTTTTGATTCAAAGCATCGATTCTCTTTCGATTCAACAAGCGAAATAAGGGTGTATAATACTGAGATTACTCACCAAAAAAACTATTTTCACTCTTTTTAACTCTTTTGTCTCTCTTAATTTGATTAACCATTGTTTTGAGTTTTAATTCATATAAACAATGTAGAAATCCACCTTTTAATTGATTCATTAAATAGTTAGGATTGTCACTCAAGTTTTCAAAAATCCGTTTTATTTAAAACACTTATTATTATTATCATTATCTTGTCACAATTTGTCATTATACATATTATTATTGTCATACTAACGCGTTTGTTTGTCTCAAATAGCAATTCAATCGAGGACGATTCCTTTGAATTTTACTCTAACAATTTGATTATTTGCAGTGACAAGGTGAGAAGGACACACATGTATATATTATCCTTACTAACCTTTGTTTTTCATGTTTCGTTTGTATATATAAATTCTATTCACACTTTGTATATATTGTTATAACAAGACCGGAATTCAATTGCGTATCACATTAAAGTCAGATAATCATGGACGACCGGTTTTCTAAGCACCTTATTAATATTGACTAACAATCAAGTGATCGCATTGTCCATTGGAGAAGTCTTGGTTTGTACATATAGAAACCACCTAGTAATTAGTGTCGCTTTCAAAGTCAAATCGATAAGTTTTTTGAATTTAATTGTTATGATTTATGGAACTACAATGAGACCGAGTAGAGCCGCTACATGCGGCGAATTGGGTACAGATCTGATCGTACCTTGTCCCGAACCCAACGACTGGTTACTTGATTGGACGTTGGGGCCATTGATTGGCTACCAATGTTCGGCGTCCGTTGAATAACCTATATAGGCACGGTGGCGATCCCCTCAATTCGACAACACACCCCAACGCATTCACATGCGGATTCCATGGCTCAATTCCATGACACTGAAGTTGAGGTCACGCCCCCCCTAAGGCGGGGCGAAGCCCTACAACTATCCCAACCGAAAACACTCATACCAATTCTTATAGCAAATACACGATGGCCCCAAAATTGTAATGTTACAAGGGTATTACTTATAACTCTAGCTTTAAGTAAAGTCTATATAAAGTCACCAGTCCTCTATGCTTGAAGTGTTAATTTGCAAGGACGCAAGTGATATCGCCCTTGCAAATTAAGGGGGCAATTTGTTAGGGATCAAAAAAAGTTAGTTTGACTTTATTAACCAAGCGTTGCCAGAGATTGACTAGAGCCTGATAATACAAGGTACTTCATGAACTTTTCAGTCTAGCGATATGAACATAAGTGCCAAGAGGGATTGTTCTAGAAATGGCCCGTGTTTAGACATGGCCCGTTAGAGACACAACCCAATAGAAGGAAGCCCAGAAAAAGTTATACATGCAAACGGGGGATTTAGAGGGAAAATTGGTTGACGAATTCAAATGAGAAGAGCGCTAAGTAACCGTCGAAGGAGGAAAACAACCATAACTACCCCACGATCTTCATCACCATGGACTATAAATACGCAGAGTTAGATCATCAAAAACACAACACAACAACAACAAACACTACACAAGAACAACAAACATTTATCTTTTCATTTATTGATTTCCTTAGCCGCACTTGGCTTAGCTTAATAAGCAAGTATAGTTTAGAATTAGCGTAGCATAGTTCATCCTCATGGATGATTAGTTTGCTACTATCTTTCCCAATTGTGTAAATATGGAGGTAATCATCCTTTCTTATAATATCGTTGTTGTCTGAATCGATCGTTACTATTCAATGGATGTCTTTCATTTCTCTTCATTTCTATTTGTCCTAAGCGTTGGTTGCATTCCACAATAGGTTTGATTTCCTGTGTTTTTACATTCTTAACTTCGTCTATGACTCTAGGAGCTATTTTTAATTTAGCATGGTTAGGTTATCTCTATAATCAGTAACTAGAGGGGGCAGCCCCCTACCGAACCAAAAACAATATTGGGTAGTTGACTTATTAGTGAAGTGCAAAATCACCTCAATAAGAGGTAAACATCCTTTTTTTGTAACATAGTTGTAGTCTAACCTTTTGAGACTTTATAATGAAATGTTTTTATTTCTCTTTGATCTTGTTTGTCCTGAATTTCATTTTCATTCAACATTTGGTTTGATTTCCTACGTTTCAAACATTCTTTTCTTCGTTTACGACCTTAGGAGCCATTTTAACGTCAACGGGGTTATCTTTATAATCAGTAACCAAAGGGGTAGCCCCGTACTGAACCAAAAAAATATTGAGCGGTTGACTTGTTGGTGAATTGTAAAGTCACCTCAACAGACTTTAGCATCGGAGGGGTGATAATACTCTAAGAATTATTCTTTTATTTTTATTATTTTTGCATGTAGTGGCTACCGATGCGACACTAGGTTAATTTTAACTTTTATTTTAATTACTATAGTATTTGAATTGGATCTTCACTCATAGCATCAAAAGAAGAACGGTCTTCTCTACCCAACAAGTGAGTGTCTCTACCGCTGAGCTGAAACACTAATTTTAACAAAAAAAAWTTATAGAGAGCATCCATATAAACTACTAGTAACCAAAGTCCACATGTCAAAAGAGAAAAAGAAGAAAAAACAAAACAAGTTAAAATAAAACACATTAGTCACATAATGCAGAGTCACACCTCTGGCTCTTGGTTGGTTGTAGTAGGTTTTAAAATTGCGACCTTGAATAGTTCTGAACTTCTTTCCTACTTTCACACCTTCACATGTCATCAACTACATATCAGAAAAACAAATAATATCATAATCTAAATTGGGGGCATTGTATATTATTAATACTAAAAGAATCCACAAAGACTAACTCTATTGCAACTTTGCAAGTGGATAACTTTTATTTGTTTAAGGCAAAAGCCAGCACGACCCACAATGGCACCACGCAGAAGGTCATTAATCTCAAGCAAATTTATAAAGGAAAAATCATTGCATGATTAATTTTTGAGTCATAAGGTCACCTAAAGTAATTATAAAAAAATCATCCATATGGTATGTGACATAAAATAATTTTAAAAATCTTATTGCATGATTATTTATATGTAAATTGATAGAATATACTCTTTCTGTAACGAAAAACTTTCAATAATTTTTATTTTTTGGTGTAACAAAAAAATTCAATAATTGCACAACCTCTCTTATTTGGTAACTTTTAAATGACAAATCTTTCTACCCACGCTTACGTATTCATATAATCCAAAATTAGCCCCAACAATTTTTTTGTCTCATTCTCTAGATTTCTTCCCGCCTTTTTTTAAACGAGACCACAACACTAATTTTTAAACTAACTAATGATTAGCTTATTTTTTGAATTTTTAGGGGCTTAATACAAATGTTGAATRTTTTTTGTTCCAGAGGGAGTATGACATATTCTTGCGTCTCAACCATCAGTTTAAATATGTGGATTTACAAGGGAAATGAGTGCATAATTTATTTGAGTGTGGAAATCACCAATCTTATTTATTGAGTTATGATGTATGCATCCTTGAGAACTACATAAAATAACATTTAATTATTTTTCCTAATATGATATAATATTAAAAATATATGAAAAAATCATCAATCACAGAAATTCTTATTTAATGATGCTAATTTTTGCAAATATATTAATATTATATTATATATATATTATATAATACTATATATTAATTTATTATATATTAGCTAGTCGATATATTATATTTATAATTATATTATAATAATAGTGAGTACTATTTAATTAAATTGAATAATAATCTTTTTATTTTGGGGTGAGGAAAAAATTTAGCGCCTCTCTCACCCCCACACAATGTTATACGTAACCTAAGGGCTATGTTGAATTGAATAAGCCACAATATTTCCTCAACTTCTGCATTGAGAGAGGGGTGGAGGCATCCTGTCAAGGCTACGGGAGAGGTGACCTCTATTGAACAAAGGAACGGAGCCTTAGCTCTTCCTTTAGGTGAGCAAGGGAACGACTTAGAACTAGTCAAAGCCTTAGCACTTTTTGGTCCTTAACACCTTAAAAGGTGCTATGCCACCTTATCACCTTCAACGTGCTACACCTCCTTAACACCTGCAAAAAGGAGAATAATCTTATTGGAATTATCTCCCATCCGATGCTTAAGCAAGTAAAAAAAAGGATTTAAACGCACTGATGCTCTCAAATTGGTTGGTTATTGGTRCTAATGAATGCCTCATAAATGAGATTTTCCGGGGGTATTTATAGATATCCCTAAAAAACCCTTAGAATCCTTGGATGTGTGACACTTGTCATTCATCCATATATTAAATTTTTCCTTACTACTGTTTAGTGTACGAACGCTTGATGGTTGATCCATTTCGGACCTGATTGATTTTTGTCATAGCTCGCTTTTGCCACATAGATCGCTTTGACCGTATCTCAAGGTGACACGTGGCCAACGATTGTCACTTGACACATCATTTTCCCCTCAAAGATCCTAACCCATTAGGCTTTTGCCACATAGATCGCTTATAGGTTATTTGACACTGGCATATGAAAGTTACATTTCATAAAACAATGAAACATTCACGGAGATATCACCTTGGTAAGTAGTTTTTTTTTACCTTGGAATGGACTAAGATCCTCGCGCTTCGCTAACACCTTGAGTTATGGTGTTGACTTCTTTCTCTCGAAGAGCGAGGAGTCGTAGCTAATCAGAGAGCCAAAATCCCCGCATTCTCCTTTCCCGCGTAACAAGGGATTTTGAAATTCAAAATCCCAGCAATTGAAACCAAATTCCCTACAAATAGGGGCAGATAGAGAGAGAGAAAGAGTTTTTCACTCTAACTTCTCTCTAGGATTTGCACTGCTTTCGCACTTCTCTTTCTACCTTGACGTTCCAGTCAAATTCGAAGACAGTTCGAGTTTGCACTTTCACCAACTAACTTAGGCTATGTTCAGTTCAACTTATTTAAGCACTATAAAGCTTATTTTAAAAAAATCAGATCAGATCAGAAAAGTTCAGATCATGTAAGAAAAGTTGAGATCAAATCAGACCAGATTCGAAGAGTTCAGTTCAGTTTAAATCAAATCATCAAAATTCAGATCATATCAGTTAAAAAAAATTCATAACATATCCTATCTTATATATTATAATTTTTAAAAAATAAATATTATTACTTTAAATATTTTTTAAAAATTATAATAAGAATTATAATGAAAACGATTATCACCTCATATAATATGCTTATGTTAGTCAAAATTTAAAAATCATATCATTCTTAGAGGGAAAATACGAATTATATCACTTTCCGGAGGGAAACTAAGAATCATATCAGGCGGTAAAATATAATAATAATAATAATAATAATAATAATAATAATAATAATAATAATAATAATAATAATAATAATAATAATAATAATAATAATAATAATAATAAATATAATATAAATAATAATAATAATAATAATAATAATAATTCCTTCCAAGTGTCGTTTGGGCTTTTCTCGGATTCTTAAAGAAGCACTTGATAAGGTGGTTCACAATTCGAATGACTTATCTTCTTGGGTTCGCTTGCTTCTGATGCCTCTATGTGTCCTAAAAACCTTTTCTCCAAGGAGTAGTCGTGAGTACTCTTCGACTGTTAGGCGTCATCGTCAGGAAGAGTGTATTACCTCTGCCATTCGTACTTGGAGTGTGTCGAGCGGTGCTGAGCAACTTGTGCGTGATACATTGGACAGTGTGTCTCCCTCTTTGTTGGATGCAGATGAGGGTAATGAATTGTCTGAGCGCAACATTAAGCATTGTTAGCGAAAGATTTCTAACGGTCATTACACTGTTGTCGTTCGTGTTCTTTCGTCTTCGGGACTTGCTCCTTACAACGATGATACTCTTGCYACTTTGGAGGCTAAGCACCCTTCTTGCCCTGTTCCTATTCTACCGGATACTCCCGTGGATCATCACCTCATTGTTGCTTCTTCTGTTCTCAACACCTTATTGATTGTCTAAGTGGTGTTGCTGTTGCAATCTCAGATCAGTTGATGRGGTCTATCACGCAGGTGGTTAATCTGTTTCTTTCCGGTGCTTGTCCCGCCGCGTTAGGTGCCTATATTACTTGTGCTCCGCTAACGCCTCTTGTCAAGCCCGGGGGTGGTATTAGGCCCATTGTTGTGGTACTGTTTGGAGATGTCTTGTTTCTAAGGTTGGAGCTGCTTTGGTTGGTCCGCGTTTGGGTCGCTATTTCGGTGGTCTTCAATATGGTGTTGGTGTTCCGGCGGGTGGCGAGGCTATCCTTCATGCTATTAACCGGTTGGTTGAGGCTCGTGGGGCTGAGGTTGKCCTATCTATGTTGTTGGTCGATTTTCAAAATGCCTTCAATTCGGTCGATAGTTCTACTTTAATTCGCGAGGTTCGTGCTCATTGTCCTGCTCTTTCTCGCTGGGTTGAGTTTTGTTATTCTTCACCAGCTAGGCTTTATTATGAAGAGAATACTTTGTTCTCTTATCAAGGGGTGCAGCAAGGTGATCTTCTTGGTCCTCTTCATTTCGCATTGGTTCTACATCCGTTGGTATGTTGTATCATTGGTTTGAGCTTGCAGGCTTGGTATTTGGATTWTGGTACTATCATTGGTGATACCYTGGTGGTTGGGCAAGTTTTGCAAATGATTTCGGCGTAGGGGCGTAGTCTTGGCCTTCATGTTAACGTCGTGAAAACGGAGCTCTTTTGGCCTTTTGAGGACCCACGGAGTCATCTTAAAGGGGTCTTTCCTCCTGATATCRCTCGGCCTTCCCTTGCTGTTCGGTTGTTAGGTGGGCCTTTTAGTGCGGATTCTTCCTTTGTTGGGGACCTTGTTTCACAAAGAGTATCGAAAACTATTGAGCACATGGATGTTGTTGCTCACCTTGATGGTCCTCAATGTGAGTTGTTACTTCTCCGTGCGTGTACTGGAGTTTCGAAACTCTACTTGCCTATGCGTACTTGCCCCCCTAATCTTTTCGAGGCGGCTCAACTCTYCTTTGATKTGGCTCTGCGAGCTTCCTTGGAACGCATTGTCACAACTTCAGGTCCTAGTTTTGGTGATTGGCAATGGCGGCTCGCCACCTTACCCTTTGCTTTCGGTGGTTTGGGTGTTTATTCAACGGGTGATGTTCGGCACTATGCTTTTCTTGCATCGTGGCTGCAGTCTTCTAGTTTAATTTACAGGATAAATTCTTCAGCATTCTGGCGTTGTTGGTCTTGGTTCGGCCTTTGATGGTGAGTTGGGTCTTTTTAATAGGACCGTGGAGACTGACCTTATGTGTTACCCTAGTGAGATCGCTGCCCCAAAGCTCAAGAAGAAACTGGCAGATTTGTATTTCACGAAGGTTACTGCATCTGCTCAATCCACCTTCTCCTTGTTTACCCGTCAGGTTGCCCTCTGGAATTCCCAACAAGGAGATCACGCTTCTGCTTGGCTTCGGGTGGTTCTGATCTCTTGTTTGGGCCAGACTATGAACGGTAAGACTTATCGTTCCGTTCTTTCTTATCGGCTTGGTGTTCCTTTATTCTCCATTTCGGCTCCTTGCTCTGCTTGCTCGTGGGTTTTTGACGGAGATATTTTTGGGGATCATGTTGTATCTTGCTCGAGGTTGATGGGTATCAAGCATTATCACAGTGTTGTCCGCGATACTCTTCTTGACGTTTGTTATCGATCTGGGATTACTACTCGCAAGGAGGTAAATGTTGGGTTGAATGATGGGATCGAAGGGGCTCTTCGACCTGCTGATGTTTTGCTTTATTCTTTGGACGACGGCTTGGATGTGTGTGTTGATCTGACAGGTTCTTCTCCTTTGACGCTATCTGGGTTGTCTAACTTTGTTCCTGGTGGGATGGTGGCGGTAGCAGTACGTTCAGCGAAAGCTGGAGAAGTATTTGGCACGTTGTAGGACAATTGGATATGGTTTCCTTCTAATTTCCTTCTCTTCTTTGGGGGAATTAGACAAGGGAGCTGTTGCACTTCTGAAGAAGATCCAGACGTTCTTCAGGGCCCAGGGCATTGGGGCACGTGTAGCTGCTCACATCTTTAGTCAGATAGGCTTCGCTATAGCTAGAGGAGTGGGGGCCTAGATTGTATCTTGGCTCCCCTCCAACTTCTTACTTGTAGATCACTTGTTGCTTATAACACTTACCACGTTTTGGTGTTTTTTTAATAATAATAATAGTAATAGTAATAGTAATAGTAATAATAATAATAATAATAATAATAATAATAATAATAATAATAATAATAATAATAATAATAATAATAACAATAATTAATATAAATAATAATAACAATAATTAATAATTAATAATAATAATAATAATAATAATAATAATAATAATAATAATAATAATTGCATTCAGATCAAATTAGAAAAGATCTTAAAAATTCAGATCAGATGTGACTAGGTCTGAAAAATTCAGATCAGAAAAATTCAAACGAACGGAACGCATMCATAGTACACTTCGCACTTTCGGACTTTTTCACGCACCTTCGCAGTTTAACCCATTCTCGGGTATTGGTCACACTTTAATTTCTTCGCACCTTATTCTTTATTCTTTTGTATCAAAGTAATCAATATGAGTGATGATATTTTTGTTTAAGCATCAAGAGCATGTATTTATAGGCGTATGAGAAAAGATAGAAGAAAAAAGGATATATAGGGATACGAATACAACTGTATATACGGTCAAAGGAACTGTATATACGGTTGGGCTAACGTGGCCATGACGTGGATGGCCACATCAGTGATCCGTGCTTAATTACTCTTTTATCTATCTTTTCATTCGGGAATTAATATCCGTGTTTTTGCATATAATCTACTATCCAATTAACCTTTATCCACTTGTGGATAAATGTGATTTATCTTCTAAAATATTTCGGATAATTCCCGAATTTTTTAAATTTATCTACGAATTTCTGAATTTAATTATTTTCGAGAATCATTTTGCAAACTTATAAAAATTATAGAAGATCATAGAAAAATCAGAAAACTTATTTAAAAATATTGGCCAAATCCGAAAAATGAGAGGAATAAGAAGAAAATGAAAAAACATAGAAAAGACCTTTAAAAATAGTTCTAGAAAATCATTTTTACTAAGAAAATTTCCCTAAAAATAGAAAATAATTAAAAAAATATTTTCCGCCTATAATTGAGCTCTCGACATACGTTTTCAAATTCAACTTTACCTCAACATGTGAGAAAGGCACTACAAGAAAAGTTACATATAAATATAGCCATATATGCATCTAAATATATATTCATTGCCTCTAATGGTCTTTAGAGGCCATTTTCTCGTTGCCTCTAATAACTCCGTCGCTAATTATAGGTTGCCCTTAATACTGTCATTTAGAGGCAGACAAGTCATGGTGCTACTAAAACCACTTACATTTAGAGGCAACCATAAGTTTGTCGCTAATTACAACTTGCCCCTAATGCCACATTTTTTAGGCACGCAAGTAATAGTATTGATAAAGACACTTATATTTAGAGGCAAACCATTAGGCTATTACTAATTGTAGGTTGCCCCTAATGTCACCTTTTTTAGGCAGACAATAAATATTTCAAATAAGACCACTTATGTGTAGAGGCAACCATAAATCTATCGATATTTATTAGTTGCCTGTAATGTTGCTTTTTAGGGGCAATTATATTTTGTAGCTTAAAAATTGATGTATTGATTTATTGCATGGTTTTCCCCCTCATTCTCTTGTCATTTTAGATTATTTTGGCCTCCTAAAGGCCTTGTTGCTACTAATATTGTGCGTTTASTGTTTTGATTAGTTTCAGGATCTTTTCAATGCTTTAGGATTGATTTTGGGCTGATTAGAAGTCACTACGGAGCTTCACGGATGTAGCACGGACCATGGATCGAGCGGAATTGGGCTGAGCATGAAATCCTAGCCCACATTGATCGGTTCAGAAGTCCAAACCGATCGGTTCACTTCAAACCGATCGGTTTGGCATCCGGTTTTGGGCTCTCGATTTAGGCTGATTTGTAATTAATGAGGAGGGCATTCTTGTAATTAAGCAGCTTTGTTTTAAATTCGAAAACAACAAGAATATTTAAGGGGAGAAATCYTAATTTTGTAATTATTCTTAGATTATCAGATATTACATTGAGAAATTCAATTACATTATTGTGGAACCCTAGCTTTGGCATTTTCCAATAGAATTCATTCATTCATCAATTGCAATCGTTCTTTGGTAATTATTTCATTCTTTAAATTGTTTTCTCATCACTTTTAATTGTTTATGATTTTGATTATTGCTTTCAATTGTTTTAGGCTTTTAATTATTGCTTTTAATTGTTCTATGCTTGGATTATGTCTTTCCCAATCGCAATCAGCATGTTTAATTCGAATATGAGCGAGTAGTCTTATTTCTAGAGCGATTGGGGATCTATAGCAATATGATTGACTTATAATTGGTTTGATTTAATTCATGGCTTGGCTTTTAATCAAATTCCTATTAGATTGTTATTCATGTTAATCAATATCGTAGGGCCCGTCTTAATTGCTTAATCTGATTAGTCACAAGTCTCTAGATTTAGCGATTGAGACTTAGAACAAGATCAACATCAATAGGTAGAATGAGACTATCCTAGGTCGAGAGATACGGTTAGGAGTAGTTCTATGGTTTAATTGATTCGAGAGAACTTCCATCGATCCTGTTTGATTATGCCATGTTATGAATTGTTGATGCCAATTTACTGTTAATTACTGCTATAATGAACCATAGCTCTAGATTCGTTAATTATATACCTTAATCTCTTTTGTTAATCGTTGTCATTAGTTCTAGTTAATCACAATCACAAATCAAATTATCTCTGTTTAGTTTAGATGCTTTTATTCAATTAGTCRGTAGTAGTAGCTTCCTTGTTGATACGATYCTGTTACCACTAGCCGTAGGTTAGTTTTAATAGGTATTTTTGATAGGAACGCGACAAGCCTGTCAAATTTTGGCGCCGTTGCCGGGGAAGCGGCTTAATTATTGGTTAATTGTTTGAGTCTAAACAATTCCTTTTGCAATCGTCTTGAAGAATGATTCGTTGTTCTTCAGGACAGTACTTACGATCGTTGCAATTTGCTTTTATGTATGCGCAGGTCTTCCCGAACTGGGAGTTTGATTCCTTACGACCCAGAATTGGAGCACACGTATCATAGACGGAAGAACTCCGCAAGGCGTTTGGATTTCTCTGATTCTTCCATCTCTCGGTCGTTTTCGAACCCTCTATACGAAACTAATCTAGATTGAAGGGGAATCACATTCAGGAATAACAAAGTAGTCCATCTGATTCTGAAGATATGGCTCAAGAACAATCTTCTATGCCTACTCTCAGCCTGTTCGGAATGAAATTTCGACAAGCCCAACATGCCTACTCTAGAGGCAGCTAACTTGCCACTCCATGGTATACAGTGATACGCAAAAGGCAAGTGGCTAGAGCAACTTCCCCTCTAGTTAATATTAAAGGGTGCGAGTTTCCCTTGGTCATGCGGGATATTATCGCCGCTTTATCAAGACTCTCCAAATTGCAGCCATTACACAGTTGCTTTTGAAAGATCCCCTTTGTTTTTACTAATGATGTCTTGAGTCTTTTTGACAGATAAAACAAGGCATTGATTTCAGCTCCATTGTGCAACTCCTGATTGGAGCCTCCTTTCGAGATTATGTGCGATTGCGAGTACTATGCTATTGGCGTTGTTTTGGGCCAGAGAAGAGAAGGCTTTGATTGCTATCTATTATGCATCAAGACGCTTGATGGGATCAAGTTCACTATGCCACAACTGAGAAGGAGTTTACTTGCTGTCGTGTATGCTCTTGATAAGTTTCAACCTACCTAGAGAGGCTCGAAATTCATTGTTTATGCTGATCACTCAGCTCTGAAGTATCTGTCTCTCCAAGCA
The DNA here is from genome assembly GCA_008642245.1 of Bassia scoparia. Lineage (NCBI taxonomy): Eukaryota > Viridiplantae > Streptophyta > Magnoliopsida > Caryophyllales > Amaranthaceae > Bassia > Bassia scoparia. The sequence continues at coordinate 2,392 of SNQN01001221.1, read as the reverse complement.
TAAAGCAAAGCCTAGGCTCATTTCGTGGATTCTCTTGCTATAGGAGTTTGATTCTTGAGATTCGTGATAGAAGGAGCAGAGAATTTGTGGCCGATCACCTTTCGAGATTTCGGTTTCATGATAAGGATCGATCTTTATTGATGATTGTTTCCCAAACGATCATCTCATGTTCGTTGTTCTACTACTCCATGGTTCGCTGATTATGCCAATTATTTGGTGGGCCATGTACTGCCTGATAGTGCCTACACAAAAGAAGAATTCATGCATGATGTCAAGCAGTATTTCTGGATGATCCTATTTGTTCAAGCAATGTGACTGATGTGTTATAGAAGATGTGTTGGTGAATATGAGATGAATGCCCATACTCGACATGTCATCAATCTCCCTATGGTGGTCATGCTGGACCATCGAAAACGGGTTTAAAGTCTTGCAATCTGGTTTCTATTGGCCCTAATCTCTTTAAAGATGCTAGATCGTTTGTACTCTCATGTGATGCTTGTCAGCGGACGGGCAATATTTCTATGCGTCATTGAGATGCCCAGATTGGCATACTTGAAGTGGAGATCTTTAATGTATGGGGCATGATATATGAGACCTTTCTTCATCTTATGGAATCGTTTCATTTTTGTGGCTGTTGATTACGTGTCTAAGTGGGTGAAGCATCGCTTCTCCCACTAATGATGCCAAGGTGTTTTGAAGCTGTTTAAGAAGATCATCTTTCCGCGTTTAGAGTTCCTAGAGTTCTCATAAGTGATGTGGTTCTCATTTTCATGAGAGGCCCTTGATACATTGCTGCGGAAGTATGGAGTCAACAACGTACTGACTGCCTACCATCTCAAACTAGTGGGCAAGTTTGAAGTTTCTAACAGGGAGATCAAGTCCATTCTTGAGAAGACTGTGGCGAAGTCTAGGAATTTTGGAGTACGAAGCTTGTGATGCCCTGTGGCGTACCGACGCATTTAAACACCTATGGTACGTCCCCATATCGCTTGCGTCATTGAAAGGCGTGTCATTTGCCTGTTTGAGCTGGAGTATAAGGCTTTTGTGCGATCAAGAAGCTCAATATGGTGCTAAGTATGGCAGTGAGAAGAGCTTGTGTAAATTGAACGAGCTAAATGAGTTCCGTTTGGGAGCTTATGAAAGTTCTAAGCTGTATAAGGAGAGGACCAGCGATGCTATGATTAGAAAACTCATGGATCGTGAGTTTGTGATAGGGACAGTCTTGTTGTTCAATTCGCAGCTTAAACTCTTTCTTGGAAAGTTGAGAGTCTAGATGGACTGGTCCCTAAACTGTCACCATGGTGAGCAAATTCGGTTCGATTAAGGTTATGAATGATAAAGGTGACAAGTTTAAAGTGAATAGCCAGCACTTTTAGTTGTATTGAAGGTGCTTATGTTGGTCTTACAGAGGTTTTATACCTCGAAGACGTATCATCCTGAAGGCGTTCGGAGGTAATACGTCAGGCTCGGGACGTTAAACAAGCGCTTTGCGGGAGGCAACCCGTAGTTTAATGCTTTCTAGAAATAGTGTGTAGCTAGTTTAGTTGTAAAGTAGAAGCTTTTGTGTGAGTGAGGCAGAGGGAATTGATCAAAATTTGACTAAGTGTGCAGGTGAATAGTAGCCCCGTAGAGGTCAAACCTATCGGTTTGGGATAAACCTATCGGTTTGGGTCAAACCGATCGGTTTGGGGTCGTCGGATTATTCTGGTCGATCGACTACGTGGCAAAGAAACATTTGTCCAAAGCTCAAACCGATCGGTTTGGGTCAAACCGATCGGTTTGGGTTGGTCGATTTGATCCAACCGATCGACTGCGAGACGAGATTGAAATCTTCTCAAAGGTCAAACCGATCGGTTTAAGTCAAACCGATCGGTTTGGTCTGTCGGTTTTTTTGGGTCGATCGGTTGGCCATATGAGGAATAATTGATAGAACCTCAAACCGATCGGTTCAGGTCAAATCGATCGGTTTGGGTTCGTAGGTTTGGCTGAGTCGATCGAATGCGAGACAAAGTAAATTTGGGGTCATACCTAAAAYGATCGGTTCAGTTCAAATCGATCGGTTTGAGTTGTAGGTTCACTTTGGTCGATCGACTGCGTGAGGATGCAGACTGAAAGTTGAAGTCCAAACCGATCGGTTAAGGTTAAACCGATCGGTTTGGGTCTGATTTATGYGCAATGAATCTTACTTCTGATTGGTTCGTGTGGATTACCCCTTATCTTATCTCACCAACGGCTCTCTCTCTTTCTCCTCTTTAATTCTAATCTCTTCTTTTACATCACATATCATCATCTCTCACACTCATTATCTTCTACATCCTCCATAACCTCCATAACTCACAAACCTTCAAATCCTTCTATCTCCCTCATTACTCATCCAAATTCAATAATTCTT